>OVAN01000341.1:0-65470 GCA_900406275.1 Anastatica hierochuntica
AAAGAAAGCAAGGGTGGTTAATGCTTACGGAAACGGTAAAGGCAAACAAAAGTGCTATGGAGATTGCGAAGAGTGTTGTGAAGGATGGTAGAATGCAATCATACGTTTCAAGTGGAGAGCCTTCATGGTTAAAAGATTGTCTTGAGCAGGAAAGAAGAGGAAGCTGTGTGTAACTACTTTCCATGGCTGGAGATTGAAAAGGATGAGTGGAAGGATGAAGAATTATTGGGTTGGAGAGGACGATCTCTGTCTCAGCTGTTTTTTGTTTTGATTTTTGAAATACTCTGGTTTTGTTTAGTTTTCATAAGTGGATCAGTGTGGATGTTTTTGATTTCAATTTAAATTTAAATAGAAGGAAAAAAAAACACCTCTATCTTCTTAACAAGAAAAAAAAATTTGAAGACAAAAAAGTAATTTGCAATTTTGGAGAGCTTGAATTCTTAAATAATGGTGGATCTTTGGTTATATGCTATAATTTCCCAAAAACAAATACCAAAATGGCATGCATCTCCTGCCTCTTGTAAGATGAACTATTTGCCACTAGGCTACGATGACAAAAAAAAAAAAATGGCATGCATCTACCCTCCTACTGCCGTAATACACGTTGACCAGAACTTATATTTTGTTGCTTAACTACAAAAGGAAAAACTACTCGGAAATGTAAAGTGTAATGACTAATGAGATTTAAAAAAATGCTAAGGCGCAAACAAATAATGTCTAAAGTCAGATACCTTAGCCACTGACATCGATCAACATTTCAGGCGGGCAGGCCCCATTTTGTTCACCTAAAGGTCCACTCTTGTTCTTTTCTTACTCGATTTTTAATATAATAAAAGTTGGATTAGTAAACTAAACATACAGTCGAGCGGCACAAGTGGTATGGTGGTTATCACCTCTGTTGGCCAAGCTCATTTAACTGGATTCAAATCCGGGGTGATGCCCTTTTCAGAGAACTATTAAGCCACTAGATTGATGACAAAAAAAAAACTAAACATACAGTTTATTTGTCTCTAATTGACATATGTTTTAGAAAATAAATTATTTGAAAAATATAAGAGTTTTAGATCTTAATGTCTTGTTAATTAAATAATGATATAATTTTTCAAAAATATCTATTAAATAATCAAATTTAATGAATTATTAAAGTTTAAATTTGAATTTTATCAACCACACATAAAACATTCTGGTAACCATGTACTACTTTTTTAAAAAAAGATCCACCACTATGTTGTATATGATTATTAATAATATACTATTTTTCACTTATTAATAATTATTTGATTCTAATTTTTAAAGTAATAAGTAAAATTAAAACCTGCTCTAATCTTATATTTAGAAACTTTAAGAGTAATGTTATATAGTCTAATATTTTTTAAAACCCCAATAAGGGGAAGATATATATAGTATTAATATTATATATTATCTTCACTGCTATACTATATTTTGTATTCTAAAGCAATATATTGAATACGATAATTTACCTTATAAATTATAATATCTGCTACGCGATTATAGTCAGCAGCCCATGATAAGGCCATAATTTGTTTGCTCAATTCGATTTGTTATATATATTTTTGTCTTTTATAGATGCCAAAAAAAATGAAAGTATGTCTTCCAACAGAGTGTGAGAGAGATTGTGCACAACGTGATTAAACATGTCTTCTCTCGTATGTAAATATAAATCCTGACAAAGAGAAATGGTTGCCGTATCAAATCGTTTCCATGACTTGTTAACATTAATGTTTGGAGAGGAAAATCATAAAAATGAGAATAATTGTCCCGCGAGTCAATTCCATTGTATTCTACTTTGTCAAAGCCTGCAAAAAAAATTTCGCATCTAACTATCTATTACGACAAAGTTTATCCCAATAGTTCAGAATGTTGAGTTAGAGTTCATAAATGAGAGTAATGACACTCCTCTTTGTGTCTACTAAAAGGAAAAAAAAAAAGAAAGAACGAATCTAATAAAGCTGAAAGTCAAATATATTGTAACGCCTCCAATCCATCCCTCCCGTGCCCGGCGCCTCTCTCTGGGCCGGCGGATCTACCTTTTCTGACGGACAATAACGCTACATCGAGAAGGCTTTTAAATTATGATTTATTGTCGCTGCAATAACCACGCGATCTTTTCTTATGTTTTGTCCTCATTCGCACGATTTTAGAAACTCACTTCTCATAAGGTCATCCATCCTAGTGCTACTCCAGCACAAGCACGCTTAACTGTGGAGTTCTCTCAAGACAAGTAATCGAAAAGAAAAGTACGCTTTAGTGTGAAAAAAACACTTTGGTGACATAAGTAGTCAAATCAATCTTTATAAACTCTCCATATGCACTATTATGACTCTCTAAATCGGGGTCTTACAAATATATTTAAAAGTAATAACATATTAGTTATTAATTTAAAAGAGAATGATGTTTTCGTCATTAAAAATAAAGTTGACTTCGATCAAACAAATAATTTTACAAAGATACCCCTCCAAAAAAAAATTTTAACCGGATTGTGTTAACAATACAGCCTAAAAGATAAGAATATGGATTTACATGGACTTGGTAGTTCAATCGGTTGAATCTAAACTCAAATTTTTGGAATAATTAGACCATGTCATGTTTTCATATATTGTTTATAGATGTGATTGAAACTTTAAAAAAGAGTATTATCAAATGTTTTTTTATAAACATTTTAAAATTTCATATAAATGAACAATATTTTTACGAAAGTGATAGGCTATATGATGATTTATTGCAAAAAAAAAAATCCTATTGAGTGTCAGATTCTTGTGAACATTTCTTTCCGTTTCTTAGCCAAGCTTGCATTAGAGGAGTGAATTACTTCTTCACTCTCTTTGCAATTATGGCATCTCGCATAAGTCGATTCACGGACTTGAACAAAGTTGCCATATGTGTGGAGATGTTGTCGTGCAAGTGCTTGTTTCTTTCCCTCCATATACTATAGATAACAACGTGTGCAAGTAATCGTATGAGAATTGTGGGAGAGAAACGAATTTTTCCTTCCATCCATAGCTTTAGAGCATTTCATGTGTGAAAAGAAAAGGTCATGTTCGCTAATCGTTTTGTTTCATAACACTTATTTCACATTTGAGGAATATGTGATCCTTACTCTCTTCATGGATGTCACAGAGACAACACAAGTTGTTTGTTTGCAATCTCCATATGCTCAATTCGTTTTTAAGGGCAAGCGATCTAGATGGATGACCCACATATGGTAAAAGTACCTAAATATTGAGTTCTTAATTCAAATTTTATGTGTCCAACTTTGTTTTAGAGCTTTTTGTCTCAATATTTTCCGTGTCTTTTTTTGTTGATAAAAAGTCCAGTTCTTGATCATTAACTTTCCAGAAGATTGAGTCTTCTACACTATCATTTAATGACAAAGTAACAGTCATAAATAAGAATATAGCACAAATGTCAACTCCGATATTGCATTTCGTACTCTCCAGCTTGAACTATTGTTTGTCTATGCCAAAGTAGCTTTTAAGCTAATTCCAGTATGTCTTTCTTCATCCTTGCCAAACAAAAAATATAGAGGTCCAAGAAGCAACCAAGAGTCAAACGAGAAACGAATTCTTCTTCCGTTACCAAGTCTCCACTTGAGAAACTGAAAAGCTAAGGGTCTCAAATTTAGAATGTGTTCCCAAGTACGGGAGGACTTTTTCTTTTCATCTTGTCTTGGTCCCAAAGGACTTCCTCTCTCATTCTGTAGCCTCTTATCCAAGTAGCCCAAATTGAATTGTTATTGGAAAACAACTGTCAAATTAACCTCAGTGATAGCGTCTTGTTTCATAAATGAAAGTTTCGGAGACCAAAACCTCCTTCGTCTTTTAGTAGTCAAGTGTTAACCCAACAGACTATTACATTTTTCATGTCCCTCTATTCTTCTACTCCATAAGGAGTTAGAGCAGAGGTCTATCACCTTTTTAAGAAATCCTTTTGGCACCATAAATGTTGACATTCAGAAACTCAAACTGTAGATGATAAAGGATATAAGCTCTTTCTTGCCAGAAAATGATAGGGCTCGAGATGCTCAAGAGGAGAATTTCTCTATGATTTTCTACAGAAAGGGCATGTTGTCAGCTATATGCAGTTTCTTGTGCATCAACTGTAAGCCTAAGTAACGTACCGGGACAAAATCTAAGGAGAAGCCAAGTCCTATCAGGCCACAAGTTTCTTCATGTTTCATTCCAGCCGTAAATAATTTCGTCTTTGATTGGTTCATACGTAGCCCAGACCAAGCAGCAAAAGTTTCTAGAACTGAAGAGATTGGCTCTAAGGAAGAATTCTCCCCATCAAAGAAAATTGTAAGGTCATCTGCAAAAAACTAAGTGAGTTACCTGAGGATTAGTTGCGTTCGGATGATAACCTATGTCTCTTGATGAGCGTGAAAACCTCAAGGACCAGTACAAAAAGATAAGGGAGATTGGATCTGCTTGACAAAGGCCTTTTGATCATTTGAAATAACCAGGATATTCACCATTTACTAATACTGAAAACCTTGCAGAATGGATGCATTTTTTATCAGGTTTATGAAGGAATGAGGGAAATCCAGAGCTTCAAGAGTATTTAGCACAAAATCCTAATTCGCCGTGTCAAAGGCTTTTTGAAGGTCCACTTTAAGCATTGATCTATTTGAGATATTTTCCAGTTGTATCCTTGGCAAGAGGAGATTATACTTGGCAGAACCTGCTTCTACCTATTTGCAATCATTTCGTAGATGGTATTACAATAGGAAATTGACCTAAAATCTGAGGTTCTTGTAGCATTTGCCTTTTTTATAACCAATGTAAGGATTGTGCTATTCCATTGTTGCAACAATTAGCATGTTTCGAAAAACTCATAAATTGCATGTATTGCATCCTCTCCTACAATACTCCATCTTTTCTTGAAGAACTCAGTTGGGAACCCATCTGAACCTTGTGTCCTGTTCTTCGGTAGGCTAAAGATTGAATTTTGAATCTAAGTTGTTGTGAATGATGAAGAGAGCTTCTACTTGACATCAAATGAACAACGAAAATATACGAGATCAACAATCTCATGAAACGAGATCAGCGATCTCGTGGGAGGAAGAGGAAGAGATTGGTTCAACTCCTCCTAATGTTTGTTGATAATAGTTGAAAATTAAATCTGTCAGCCCCTCTTTTGATTCGACAATCTAGTCTTGATCAAGAGGAAGTGGATACAATTATGAGATTGTCTTGATTTTAGGATCCTATAAAAATAAGCTGAGTAAAAGTTACCATCTTAGATCCACTTAACTCTTGAATTTTGACTCAAATAAGACTCTTCAACCCTAACATGCTTGAACCATTTACCATGAATCTCCATCTCCTTTGTAGCATTAGTTGTATCTAACAGAACTTCCTGTTGGCAAACTATTAGCTCGGAGAAAGCTTCTGTTGTGCGAGCTTTACTGAAGTGCTTGAGGATGCTTTTTTCTTTTTAGAGATCTTGAGCATTTGAGTTCCTGCGAAATTCAGAGAATGACAACAAGCCCTAAGTAGTATAGGGAAGTCTTCATGATGATTCAACATGGAGAAAAAATTGAAAGGAGTTTTTCTCTTGTCTTTCAAAGTATCCAACTAAACATAATAGGAGTTGTGATCAGAGATCCCTTGCTCTCCAAAAATTCTTGTTGAGTTTGGAAAAGCTGATTTCCACATATCATTGACTAAGATCATATCATGCTTCTTCCCAGTCAAATTTGAAGGGTTTTTATTTTTCGAAGTGTAAGTATTCCCACACTAGATTGAATTTGATAAACAAGCAATAAATAAGCAGTTCAAGAAGTCAAGCATACCGGTAAAAGATGAATTTTGAGTCCTTGCAGACTGTTCTAAAGAGTGTAAATGTTGTGTGTTTTCAAAATAGGATGAAGTCAGGTTTTGAAGTTCTGACCAAAGAGTTTTTCGATGGTTCTTGAAGTTTGACTTGTAGATAATAGAAACTGCAATCTCCAGTGAAACATAAAGGAGCTTTGCGATGTAGCTAATCGCTTGAAGAGATTTATGATGTTTATGACCTTCACTGATGGATGCCAAAGCAGCCATATCTTACCTACGTTCGAGAACTCATAGTTACACTCAGAATACTAGTCCGGAAAGTCCATGTTTGTAATGGTTTGAGACTTCAAGAGTTTAGAATGGGTTTCAACGAGACCCCCAAAAATGGGCTTATTACTACGAAGACACTTCCGAGTACCTATCCGCTTTACATAGTCATTTATACCTCTAACATTCCAACAAAAAATATCCATAAAAAGGAAAAGATTAGAGGTTAGGTGGGTCTCTTCCCATGCTTTTCTCTTGTTCTTCCTTAAGAGCCTTTTGGAGATTACTTATATAAATAGGTCATTCTCATCATCGGGGCTATCATCTTCCTCATACATACCATATATCTCATATCTATCATTTGAGTATGGAGGGTTAGTATTTTCGCTTATTTTGAAGAGAGACTGCCTTAGATCAATACTGAATCTGGTTCCATCGAGAGTGATACCAACCAAATTCGTTACACGGTGTGACTTCTCTGTCACAGGAGATTGGAGTTGCTTCTCTGGATTCTCTTATGTAGAGAGCAACTTCATTTGTGCAAAAGACTGACATGAATCAACATGAGGCAGAGAGGATGAGTTTTCACCATGTGGTTCCTTCCAAACAAGAAGTGAGACTTCGTGGGTCCTGGATTGGAGAGAATCGTGTTTTAGATTTGGCTTGATTGTGCTCATTTGAGTCTGATGAGAGTTTGGTTGTGGAACAATGGGAAACATGTGCTTAATTGATGCTTTACCCTTATTCTTATTAAATATTGGGCAAGCTTCTTGACGTGTTTCACAGAGTTGCAGAGAGGACAGCTTTGCACTTCGATATAGTGTGTCCAACCTTCTTGCAGAAAGAATAGAAGGAGGGAAACCAAGAGCTAGAAACTTTTACCCTAGCAATTTCTCCTGATTCAAATTGAGCATTGACCGCTCCCAGTAGTGATTTTTGGGTCAATGAAAGTGTAAACTTTTTCTACTTCAATGTTCATCATAATCGCAGTACAAGGATGCAAATAAGTCGGATGACCTACCACTCATGTGATCTCTTGTAAGGCTTCATCATTGAAGAATTGCAGCGTTACACCGATGAATTCCAGCCACACTGGAAATTTTGTTCGAGCCAACTTTTTCGGTGTTAGGCCCGATAACCACTTGGAGACGGACATTGTATGGCCGTCTATTTGCCAAAGGCTTTGGCTAAGAATATGACAATGAGTAATTAGGCAAGGCACTCAAAAGAGAAATGTGTTGTCTTCCATTTTTTAACAGAGATATTGTGGCGACGCCTGCTCCAAATACCATTTATTATAGCGTGGACAACACTACAGGTTGGCGCTTCTTCATAGAATTGACCCAAAATAAAATTATCCCAAGACTTCATGTTCTTTTCGATTACTGAGTTTGAGATTTTGACATAAGACTCTCCAGAATCTAGCTAGAAAGGCTTCTCTTTTGGTTCCAGCTTTTTCCCCCTATCAAGTCTTTCCATTGGAAATTTGTTCCTTATGTGGTCTCAACTACAAATTTATCGATTGTTGTGTTGCAACTTTTTTGCTCTAGGCACTCAGCCACCATTGGGCCAAGCACTTCATTTTCAGCTTTGGAGTCCATGTGAGGCTCCTCACTTAAGGTAATTTCCTGCTCAATAGGAACAGAGATATGATTTATGATCAAATATACGACTATATTTTCGGCGCGGGGAAATGCAGCGAAAGCTTTTGATTCTTCAATGGCGATTTCCTTGGTTCAACAATTGAGAGCCAAACAAGGGGTTTGATGCATCGGAGCTTTGGTTGTCATTTGCAGAGGTTAACAATTTCGAAGAAGAGGTTAAGCATGAGGGAGAGCTTCCAGAAGGGAAGCTGCTAAGGCGATTGTGGTTTGCTTTCTTTTTCTTTATCATGGTGGTGGGTTGGGGCGAGTGTACAGACTGACGTCGAGATCGGCGACGGCGAAAGAGGAAATCAAGGGTTCACAGCTTTGGGGGTGTGTAAAAACAAGAGAGAGAAAATTTGAGTTATCGAGGTCCTTTCGAGTATTATCAACGGTTGATCATATTTTCATCTTTTTTTAAAGATTCTAGTAATGTTTTTTGGTTCTAAGGTTAACTTAATAATTGTTATTTAAACCGTAAAGAGGATGTTTTTGGCTTAACATTATAAACTTTTAATGAGGATCACAGAAAAAGGAGATTGTTAATTTTTGAGAGATTAGCACAATAGATCGTCATGAAGATGTTGTGTCATAACTAGGTTTATGGAGATTGATAAACTTGTTTTTGTCTTCTAAAATTTTTTCTGGTTTTATGCTGTTTTTTTTTTTACCTATGCTGGACTGAGACAAAAATGGGGATGGAAAACAACTAACTTAAAATTTTTAGAAACAAGTACAATATAGGCATGACACTATATATGAATATGTAGGATAAACAAAAACTTTCTTTTAGGGATAAATCGGTTCAAAATATTAATACGTCATGTGATATAACTAAAATAAGCTTCTACTATATTTGATTTAACAAAAACAAGTGTAAAAAAGAAATAAAAGACGAAAGTTATTTAAAATCTACCTAACAAATGCAAATGATACCAATAAATTTATGAAGTGTTCCCATGCATAAAATATCAGAGACGTTTCGGGTAAGGGAACGGCTACCTAAATAAAGTATCCGTGCTACATAGCTTTTTATTGCTACTTCACACATTTTCTACCTATTTTGTTATCGTTTACTTATCTTTCTTTTCGCTAAAATTTTTTTACCGGTTTGTGTTACCAATCAAGATATATATATATATATATGGTTTACATTTCTCTTGTATTACTACCTAAAACATATATCTTGTATTACTACCTAAAACAGATTATTTGTATGCATATAATGATATGTGTAATGTGTACTAAATAAAGGAATATATAGTTGATAGAATGGGACCGGACGTGTTCATGAAAACGCGGAAAGCGCCAATGTTTCTCTCTTGACGGCAACACAAGAACATGCCATGTGACCTACGCACTCTTTTCCTTCTTCTCTTTTTTTTTTGTCATTTCTTCACTTTTTTTTTCTTTGGTTATAAATATAAAAACAGAAATATATTTAATGCATCAACTACTAAACGAAAGATATAAAAAAGAAAACTTCATCTATAAATTTAAAAGGAAAATATTAATCTAGAAATATAAAAAATGTTACGTGGAAAGTTTGAAATAACTAACACTGGTATATAAAAGATATAAGTTAATTTACTCATTCCAATTTTGAGTTGAAACTTCATAATTTAATCATAACTTCGTTTGTTGACCCAAATAAAATGGCTTGGTCGGTTTTGAAATGGAATCTGATTCGTGAAAGATCAATAAAAACCATCATCCGGAAAGAACATGTTAAGATCTCATCAAAAATTCAAAGAGATCAACACTACTATACAAGAGTGTTAAAATAGATAAATTAAACTAAACCAACCCATATCCAAATGGACTTGATTGAATTGGATAAACTCATAGAATATTACTCATTTTGACACCCTTAACTACATATAAGGTATATGAGTCAATTTCATTGTCAATTAGTTTTGGCTTAGAAACTCAAAATTCCATACATTCATCTATGAAATTTTGTACATTCTTTTAGTTCCATTTTATTGTTATGCAAAATTTCTGATATGATTTTCGAAACTACCGTTTTTGGCCTCTCACGAACTTAATCTCAATTTTTGGATGGGTGATAAACATATTTTGATCATTCCACTTAGAACATGGAAACCCACATTCTACGCATATGTAACATTTTATGTTAGGCATGGCCATTCGGGGTTTCATTTGGGTTCGGTTCGAAGCAGTTCGAGTTTCGGATTTTCGGGTTTATCAAATTAAGTCCCATTCGGGTTTTAGAAAAATTCGGGTCGAGTTCGGTTCGGGTTTGGTAAATCTCGTGGAACCCGAGTACATTCGATTTTTTTCAGGTTCACGTTTAATTCGAGTTTTGGAATTCGAAATACTATTTTATATCTGTAAACCCGAAATTAAAATAGTATTTCGGGTTTAAGGTACAAAATAGTATTTTGGTTTCTAAAACCCGAATTAAACCCGATTTTTTAGTTACAAGATTGTATCAGTATGTACCTGAGCCTGTTTAAGTTTCAAAATGTTTCAGTTCAGAATCTCATATTCTCAGAAACAAGCACCTAAGCAAACAAAAGAAGGAGATTAAGAGATTTTACAAGTCCAAGTGTGTCCATCTGAAAGTCTAATTCAAACAAGAGATTAAGACAATACATTAGGCTTCAAAGTTCAAAGTTTTATGAAACAAACAAAGAAGATAATCAGACAAGTTCAACTATTCAAAGATCAAAGTCTTCTTGATTTCTTGAGTTGTTTCATAGATGTAACAAAATTAACTCAAATGTGTTAATGATCAATTAGTCAAATAATAAAAAAATATCAAGTGGTTTAAGTAAAGTGAGAAACCTTTTCGACTTTTACAAATGAGCAACTGGATACTCAAACTCTGCAATATAGAAACTTGAAACATTGTTAGATATAGTATACATATTCAGAATTAGAAACACAAATAAAGAAGATTATGAAGTAAAGAACCAAACCTTTTGAAAGATTATCTAGAACTTCCAATTCAAAAAGAATCTCTTCATTGGTTTGGATCTTATCACTTAGCTTCATATTCGATTGCAACCATTGCTCTATGTACATAAGAATCTCCACCATGTAATGAGTTAGACAAGACCTGTGAGGTTCTAAGATCCTACCAGAAGTGATAAATGCACTTTCTAATGCAATAGAAGACACCTGCATCGCAAAAAGATCTTTAGCCATTTCTCCTAAAATCGGATACTTCATCTTATTCCCTTTCCACCAAGACAGGACGTCTGACTCCATACTCATCAGAACTTTTGGTTTCTCCACATACTCCGTTAGACAAATCTCCAATTCACTCCTATTATCATCTCCTGTTTCAGCTACAAGTTCTTTGTAGACAAAGTCCATGTTCTCATAACCATAGTCATCAAATACCATCTCTGTCTTACATGTGACTTGAGTGTCTTACGTGCCTTCACCACTAAATGGATTTGACTGAGATGATTGTTCAGAAGTAGCCCTATTGAAACGATTACAATATTCCTTAAACATATTGTCAACCATCTCAGTTACAGACTCTAACATTTGCTTACTCTCTAAACTATCATTTCCATATAGCTCGTCAAAACATAGCTT
This sequence comes from Anastatica hierochuntica, assembly GCA_900406275.1. Classification (NCBI taxonomy): domain Eukaryota; kingdom Viridiplantae; phylum Streptophyta; class Magnoliopsida; order Brassicales; family Brassicaceae; genus Anastatica; species Anastatica hierochuntica. Next base: position 11,279 of record OVAN01000341.1, read on the forward strand.
TGCAAAGTTTTTTTTTCCTTCGATCAAAGATAGTAGCAACAATCAAGACCTTGTTAACATTCTTCATCCCCTCTCAATATTTCACAAACTTAGTGAACATATCTTCTGCTTTACTCTTCAAATCCGTATCAACACTAATAGCTAGTGCAGTGAGGTTTTTCTCAATGGTGACTATCTCACCATAACATTCTCAGCTTTCATTCTATCAAAGCAACCCTGAATTTCAAAGCTCTACTCAACATCGGGAAGGTTGAGTTCCACCTATTGCTAACATCCATAGGCAAGCTACATCTTGTCATCTTTCCGGATGCAACTCGTAAGTCAAAGACATGTAACCTATTTGTAGATAACTTTACATATTGCACTGCATTACGAATTGCTTGAACCCTACTTCCTAACTCATTTAGCCCTTCCCTTGCTATCAAATTAATTATATGTGCACAACATCTCATGTGAAGATGCTCCCCATCTAAGACCATTGAATCAGCAGGAAGCAACCTAAATTCCCTTTTAAAAGTTTTGATAGCATTAGTATTGGTAGTTGCATTATCTACTGTGATGCAGAAGACCTTCTCAATTCCTCAGTCAGCTAAGCAGTCTAACAAAACAGTAGAAATGGTCTAACCTTTTTAATCCATCACATATTTGAAGTCAATGATGATTTTCTTCAACTACCAGCTTGGATCCACAAAATATGCAGTTATAACCATGTAACTTTCACCTATACATCAATCAAAAATAATACAATCAGTCAATCAGAATAAAATTTCAAATACTAAAATTAAACTGAAAGTCTGAATAACCAAAAACAAATACATGACCTATAACTTCTGCTTTCCATATATTCGTAGTGATAGAAACCCTCTCCTTGTGAGTAAAGAACCACCTCTTCATCATTTCTTTCTTTTTTACAAAAATTTGGACTATGTCTCTACTTGCTGTCCTCCTTGACTGAGACTTGTATAAATTAACCTAATTACAAATAGCCTATTGTATAATTGTACACAGAAACAAACAAAGAAGTTAAATGCATTTTATAAGATACAATTCAAATTGCATAATTAAAAATCAAAAAAAGTTGTTACCTTAATGCATAAGCTTTTCCAGGCCATACATTCAATGAATGCAAGAGGCAGCTCAGCTAAGACCAACAATTCATTGCATGCTTCTCTGAAGACAGTTTCAGGTACCTTGACAGACTGCAAATTTCCTTCTTTTCTTATCACAGCTTGACCTTCATTTTTCAGTGCCTTATACTCCTTGCAGATCATGAGATGCTTTGGGAGGTTGGAAGTCCATGATTTAGTATTACACGAGAAGAACCTCTTGCAGTGATGATAAATACACTTGTTTTTGTTCTCTTTGGTTTTTGTAAAGTGTTGCCACACTCCAGACCTTGTATCCCTAATTTTTTTGGTTTTGTTTTGTTCACTACTTGAACCACTTGTAGCTGCTCCTACTATATGTGCCTCATTCCTCTTCCCTTTATTATCAGGTGTCTGATAATCTGCTCCTTCAAATTCTACGTTTGTATCTTTTTCTACTTCATTGTTGTCTGCGTATTTAGTTGATAGAGAAATCCACAAAAATAAGAATCACAATAGTCTCCTCTTTGCATTTATGGTTTAGGTTTACTTTAGTTTAGACTGTATAGTATAGGAAATATGAATATAATATAAGTATACATACATATATAATATACTTGTATATGTTACTGAATTCGGGGTACTCAGATAATTGTTCGGGTTTTCGAGTTTACCCGATCCCGAACTACCAACACATCAGCCCCCATTCGATTGTTTTTAAAGAATGGTTCGAGTGCGGTTGCGGGTTTTTCGGTTTTTGTGTGGTTCAAATTTTCGGGTTCGGATAATATGCCTCGACCTACTTTTATGCGGTTAAAACATTTTGTATAAATTTTTCTGTTTAATAAATTTCATCCTTCTTAGTCTACTAATAAATTTCATATTACAATACTTATTTGACCAGTATATAGATATATAGAAGTAGAACAGCAAAAAGTATATATGGTGTTATTATCAAAAAAAAGTGTATATAGTGTTTGTTCGGTGATACAGAGAGCGAGAGAGAACGTCGAGGTTTAGTCTCGGCGCTGGTTGTGGTGCTATGGACGCAATCGGCGCCGATCTCGTTTGTAAATCCTTATGTTTTTTTATCTTTTCAAACCTCTACGCTTCAACGGTTATAGAGATCTCTACGGGTATCTTCTTTGACGGTGAAAATTTACAAGTGGTTCACGGGCTATGTACAATCGGACACTTGGCGATGGATCTATATCCGGTGATCTCGTTCCGGTGGTATTGGGGCGCGAGTAGTTTTCTGATTATATGGTGGTATTGGTCACGGGTAGGCTCTCGATAATGTTAGAGAAGTATCGATAAAGTCGTGTTATGTTGTTTAGGATAGTTTGCGATTATCTCTTCTTTTTGGACATTGAATCGTTTAACCTTAGTATCCTTCTGCCGCAATTTAGTTTAGTTGAATAATAAGTTTTCTCCATTGTTTTATGATTTGTTCTTGTAAGGCTAACCTTTTGTGGGGATGCATAGTTCTAGATTTGGACTTTTTCAGATGAAAATTAGGTGGATAGGAGTTAGATTCTTGTCATTTGGTTCTTAGTTTCTTAGGTTTTCGCTTTGATGAAGTTAATTCTTATTAGCTTCATATATCCTTCGTTTCATATTTGATTATAGAGTTCTTTCAACGGTTTTTTCCGACTTCTCTATCTTTTTTGGGAGTTTCTACATTGATCTTTGGTACCTTCCATGCTTGTTTTTTGTATTGGATATTAATTTTGGTTCAAGGGATATGTATGTTGTCCGCTGGCTTATGTCTCCGGAAAGATCATGTTCTCTGCTGACTTTTGTTTGTGTTTATTGATGTAAGTATAAACTGGTCTATTTTATTCTCTTTAGGTTTGGCTTCATTCCTTTGAATTGGTACCGCTAGTTGTAAAAATACTATTATTTGACTTTTTAATGTTATTAGATGATAAAAAAAAAAAGTGCTTGTTCGGTTAAAAGTGATGTCATGTTGACATGTTATAGGGAAATAAGGGTTACGTGGAGGTCAATTTTGGAGTCTTGTTACTACCGCCCATGCTTTTGACTTTTTTCTGCCTCAACCAGTTTATGTTTTAGCTCAGTAATGTCGTGAACACGCTTTGCATAGTTTATACAGATAAACAGTGACGACAGATTAAAGAAGTAATTAATGCCACATGTTTAATACTCGTTTGGATTATGATTCATATCTAAATTCTTGATCGAGTTAAACTATAACAAAACATGATTGGATCGGTCCAACCACGTTAGACTATGCACACTTGATCAACTTATTTTCTAAAGCATTGTTTGTATCTATGTGATCATATTTCAAGATTATAATCATGTAATTAAATAAGTTATTTATTTAAGGTATTTGCTTGGATTTTAAAGATTAACAATGTCATTCTTCTAATCAATCATAACAACATCAAAATCCAAATGACTTTGAATATACTTTAGACAAAAGAAAAACTCCTAAAATGTTGGAAAAAGAAACATGAAAAGTGTGAAACTTGGGAACTTTGCCATTTGACGGTGGTCGTCAAATTGTGGCCGGCGGCTTCAGATTTTGAAAACATCAACTTCGATTCATCCTTCACCAAACTCCATCCACGTGTTACATCGTATCTAATACCGTATCCCAAGAGATTTAATTAGCCTACCCGAATTAATTAACTAAACTAGTCAAATTTTAAATTTGATTCACTACGCAAGCAACACTCAACTTCATTAGTACTTTCCGACTTGATTCACTATGCTGATAAAAACAATTCTTGTAAACTCGTTGATTAGTATTCCCCTTTCTTTTCAAGTCAAAGTCCTCCTGTTCTTCTTTTATTTTCCTATTAATCTTTCTGTTTCAAATTAAAAAATGTTTAAACCACACAATTCTATTTCAATTTAAACATGTTTTCAATTGTTAATACAAAATCAAATTGATTTTCACTGGTTGAATATTTGTATTTTATAGTTTAATTTTCTATTGATATTAAATTGTGATTAATTAGACGATAAATAATGCTTTAGTTTAGAAAAACGAGAAAAAATCTTAAATCTTAAACATCTTTTATTTTAAACGGAGGGAGTATTTTAATTATTTGAACTTTGAATTTGGCCTCCTTGCAAATTATTTACATTTCATATAACAGAATAAAAAAATTGTTTGAAATTTAATTAACGTTTTCCTATTGAGGCTGCTATCTAAAAACTTTATCTTTGACTTTTGAGCAATTCATTGTCCTTTGTACAATTGAAATTGCCAAGAATCTTCTGTCATAAGTTTTTTTTTCTTTCAATTCTTCTTTAATAAGTTTGTACATGACTTTTGGAACGTTGATTTCTTTTTCTCGATTTTTTTCCTCCTCAATTTACAGTAGAAATGAAATTTAATGGGAGAATATTGTTAGAAAATTCTTTTACAAAAAAATATTGTTAGAAAATTCAAACAAGTGTATACTAAATTGCAATGCATGCATGTAATAAAGTCTCACTTTAGACTTCTATTTCAAAGAAGAAGAAAGGAAAGACAAATAGTGATTCCACTAATTAATTAATTAGTCACTTTATTAACATTGTAAAGTAAAAACTCTCTTTCTCTTCTCTCTATCTCTCTCTCTCTCTCTCTCTCTCCCTATTGACTATATATAATACATAACACTTCATTGTTCCATGGCAACTTCAAAAATTTCAGAATTTTATTGAATTCTCCTCTCTAGTTCTCTGAAACCAAAAAAATTGTTTTTATCCCAAAGATCAAAGCTTTTCATGGCCGTTCGTTTAGTGACAATCTGGCTCTTGATAGTCTTCGCCGTCATCCTCTCTCCGTCGCCGGTTTATTCAAGAAAGCTGTTAGAGATAAAGAAACAAGAGAACTTTCCGGTGAGAGAGGAAGAGAAGAGCCACTTGCCTCACGTGACCAAAACCACTATCCTAACTGCTCTGCCTAAAGGCAAAATCCACAACTCGACGCCGAGCAAAAAGGGTCACGCCACCGTCTCCACCGGAAAGCTACAATCTCGACATCTCTCCACCGTCGATCGGTTTCTCCAATCAGTCCCTAGTCCCGGCGTTGGCCATCGATAGTCACCGTTGATTAGATTCGTATTTCATTTTTTGGTTTTATTTTTCAGTTCATTACATTATTTTTTCTCCTATTAAGATACTTTATAACACCTTCGTTTAGGAATTTTATAAATGTATTTAGTTTTTTTTTTCTCATCCTGTATTTAGTATATTTTTAAAATACATTTTTTCAGGCTACTCATTTATTTTTTGTTTAAAGATTACTAAAATTTTTCTTCCATATCACACGGGGTTTAATATCTCATCTTGTAATTAAATTAATGTTCGTTCGTTTTCATCATGCTAAAAAAGCCCATTCATTCGCTAGTATAGCACATTCGGGCTTTGGAGTATACATACGTATTGGGCTGAAATCAACTACTAAAAATCTGAAAATGAATTGGAAATTATCGAGAAAATTGTTCCAAAGTATATAGCTACATAATATGTTCTTTTTGTTTGAAGGAAAATTTGAGTTAGTTTACATCACCAAGAAATTTTACATTTTGTTTTATTTTTACAGCATTAGTGCATTACATTAGTTCGAAAAAAACTAACTTCCGCATTATTAAAAGAGTCATTCATTTCATACCCAAACAACGCTAAAATATGAAAATCATAGCTAAAGTTCTATGTCGTATTAATTCATACACGAATTTACTTAAAATTCAAATAACTAACATTAACTAACAAATTTAGTGAATTCATGTATTTGCCCTCACATAATTATGAGGACAAATGCAAAACGACATATGCATGAATTCACAAAATTTGTCGATTGATGATAGTTATTTGACATTTTAGTACGTTTGTATATGAATTAGCATGATATTGAATTTTGGGTATGATCTCTGATAGCACCGATATTTTATCACTTTTATATAGATTTTAATAAGATTTTTGGTGTTTTACACAATTTTATGCAATTAGAAGTGGTTTTCTTGTATTTGTAGTGTTTTGATAAATTTCTATGTCAAACAATGCATTTTGGAGCATTGTGGAGCTAATTGCATCAAAACCTAGTTTTTGGATAGTATCCAAATCGAACTCGATCGAATATTGGAACGACCAAACATGCTCATTCATAAAACCAGATGAAGTCCGCCCCAGTTATACTCTCAATGTAATTGTGAGACCCTAGTTTACGGAAATAAAGTTGTGTAGGAGGAGAGTTTAGAAAGATTGATTTGGCTATCTATGTCACTAAAGTACACTTATCCTTTCGGTCACTGGTCCTGACAGAACTCCACAGTTAAACGTGCTTATGCTGAAGTAATACTGGGGTAGGTGATTTTTTTGAAAGTGATTCGCGGAGTCGTGTGAGTGAGGAAAAAACACGGAGAAAGATCGCGTAATGATTGCATGACGATAAATTAAGTTTTTAAAACCGTCTCGAGGTAGCGTTCCCAACCGTCAGACATGACGAATCTCGGCCCTAAAGAGAGGTGTGGATGATACATGAGACGGACAGACGGATTGTTATAGTAACGTTGATACTTTTTGGCAAAATGACAAAAGTGTTGGGAGAGGAAATGGATTTTAAGAGATAAAAAGGGCTATTAAGAAAGTATGAGTTCAAAGCCTATCTACGACAAAGATCAAGTTTAGATTTCTGTCCAGTCCAACTGGGTTGGGAAGTGATGTTCATGCTCCTAAACCAAAATCAAATTCAAAAGAATTCACTGGTTAGAAAGGGACATGGAAAAAATGTAAAGAAAAAGCTATGGAAGGCATCTTACATGGATAACATGGACATGGAAAAAATCATTCCCGATAGTGGTCCTGAAATTTTAGAGGCCAATTTTTTTGTAAGACATCTCTTGACTTAATAGTTTTTTTTGTTTTTGTTAAGATCTCTTGACTTAATAGTTGACCTCGTTTATTTATAGTTTTGATCAGAGTTCAAAGTTCTAACTTTTAATGATTTCTTTTTTTTCAACAAAAAAGAAATAACTTTTAATGATTTCTTCAAATTGCTTTTTCGAAATATTTAACTAATCTCATTGTGATGTTTAGAATTTTCATACTCTACAGAAGAAAATATATAAACAATTATATTCTCCCCGTTTCTGAAAGATAAATTTTCTAAGTTTTTGTTTTGTTCCTAAACGTTAGATTTTCTAGAAATTCTTTTACTTTTTATTCAATTAATGCTAAGATATTGTAAATTTCAAAAATATTAATGGATAATATATGCTTGTAACTATGTATTGATTTACTGACATCCAAAAGTATTTTTTGTAATAAAGTACATCATTTGTAACAAAACAACTAGAGTTTTGACCCGCGCATCCGCACAGATTTTTTAATAATTATTAATCATATTTAGATTTTTCGAGTATTGAGTTTATAATTTTCGGCTATTTCGAGTTTCAGATTCGAGCTCAAGTTCAAAACTTTTAGAACTTTCAGTTATATCGAATTTTGGGTTCAGTTTAGATTTGAGATTTTCGAACTTTCAGATTTTTTCGGATATCCGTATGGGTTTAGTTCGGATAATAACAAATTCCCAAAATACCGTGAAATAAAATCAGTTAAAGTATTTAAAAAAAACATCAGATGACTAAACTTAAATTTTTATAGTTTATATAAATTATTTATAAATTTTTGTTGATTTTTCTAAATTTTATCACTTTATAATTTTTTTTGAATTTTTGTAAAAAGTTTTATTTAGAAAATAATAATATGGTAATATAATTATTTTAAAATTTATGAATTTATTTTAAATTTGAAAACAAATTGTATTTAAATTTTTTAAAAATTGACGACTTTAAATTGTATCGGTTTAGAATTTTGATAGTGGTTGAGTGAAAAGAATATTAAAATATTATAATATGTTTATTGGAATATGTAAGCTATTTTAATTTATTGAATATTCTAATATATTTGTTGGAATATGTAAGCTATTTTAATTTATTACATACATTTAATAAAATTTTTAAAATATGCTTACTTTGAAAAATCACATATGAAAAAATCTATGTTCTCTTTTAATAAGTTAGATAATTGTTTTTACTATTATGAAAAACTTAAAACATCCATCATTTTGGAAATGTTGAAAAAAATACATGTAAAAATTTTTGGCAGAAAAACTCTATCTTTTCTATTTTTTTTTTCCAACGTCTAGCCCATCTTTTCACCAAATTGGGTACATCAAGGGCGAATCTAGGGAAAAGGAATGGAGGCAGCTACTCTTTAGACCATTTACAATGGACATGTTGAATCCATTTATTCAACATGTAGTACCCTTCAATGGGGGTGTTGAATAACAAAAGAAAATGACATGGCATTAAACTAGTTGAATAGATTCAATTACTGTTGAATAAAAAAATAGTCCCACATTATTGTTTTCTTCCTCAATTTTATCTCATCTCAAATATTAAAAATCAATTATTTTATAATAAATTAAAATTTTTGAAAAAACAAATTGTATGAAAATTTCTCATTTTTCTCTCTCTATAAATAGACACTTGGTTCATTTGATTTGGATACAAAAAAAAAATATTTTTTCCTTACGAAAATTTTTCAATATTCCCTTGTAAACAATATTTTGTGAGATGAATCAAAACAATAATCTTCTCAATACCCGCAACTCCACTAATTATCCTTCGAATTATCCAAATCCCAACAATTATCTATTTCAAAGGAAATAAAAATGTTAGATAAAATGGTGGGGTATGGTGTTGAATTTTATTGAACAAAAGCATTGTAGAGGAGAGTGTTGAAAGAGTGTTGAATTAATAGGTGGAAGAGAGAGAAGATGATGTGGAATGTAAAAAGTATAAAAATAGGGTGTTGAATCATTTTTTGCATTGTACATAGTCTTATAGAATTAACATAAAATTTGACTTTACACATTAAAACAATAAAATCTTATAGCTCAAATGGTACAATCTTCTTCCTTGCTCACTTGAGCCAATGTCTAAACCCTCCTCCTAACATCTTTTTGCATATTTATTTATGGTTATGTCTCTGGTAATTTATCATCCTAGATTCGCCATCGATACCTACACAAAGCTCCACCGTTCTACATGCACTGTAACATTTTATTTTGTGTTTGCTTGAGACCTGCATAACTGAAGCTCGACTCTTTTAGATAGAAGCAAAAAGAGATTGTTCAAAAAAATCATTTATCATTTTTTTGTTCTACTAAATTATTATCTCTATTATAAATTATAAAAAACAACTACAAAGACAATTTCTCACCTGACAAATCTTTCCGCTCCATATGTTGAATCTCATCACCAAGACGAACGGTTCTGTTTGTACCACGGTGAAGATTTCGTGTAACCATGCATCCGTTAATTTGCATATACGGAGAATCGATCCTCATACTCCTGCTGTAGAAAAATTAATGAACCGTTTGGTCAACCACTGGACTAAGGAAGCTTCCACAATCGTCTTATATGTTAATTGAGGAGACAGAAAGAGAAACTAAACACTAAAATCTCTATGTGTCAATTAAAGAGCATTTTAAGATATACATCATTTTATTTAACTAACTAAAACAACTCAATAAATTTAATGTATCTTGGGAAAACTCTTTATAAAATACAATTAATCTCTAAATTTATAAAATAAATTTAAATTCATTTTTAATATAACATTTAAATATTTTAAAATATTATAGTATAATATATAAGATTAGTTATTTTATTTGATATCAGATTTAATTAGTTATTTTGTTTTATTTGATATCAGATTTAATTTATAGAATAATATATTTTTAAATAAAATCATTGTCTTATACATTATTCGAAAAATATTTGAAAAGTACGATAAATTTTATAATGGATTTATTTTATATCATTTTATGTTTAGCTTTGATGAATTTTATACTATAGTTTGAGATAGATTTTATTATGGAAGCATGACTATCTAAATATGTTACTAAATATTAGGAGAAGAACGGTCTGAATATCCATGTTATTTTGAGGTATTCGGTTCCGTGAAATTAATATCCGAATACAGATCCGAAGCTTTGGGATATTCGGAGTTTGGGTATTCGTATGAAAGTCCGGATATTCGCGGATATCCGGATCTGGATTTTTCTATTTTTTTTTCCAACCACACAATAATAATCAACGGTTATCCCTCAAATTGGGGGACCAATCTGGGGGGCGAGAGTCTACAAAAATAAATTCGTGATGCAAAGATCTTGCTCCGCGCGCTAGAGTATCGGCTATCGTATTCGCCGTCCGTGGAATAAGTGTCAAAGAGAAGCCCGGGATGAGTTCTTGAAACATGTGATAATCCTGGAGTTGTGTGTGAAAAGCTGGCCAGTCATCCGGGTGATTGATGATGTTTGTTAGTTCCGCACAGTCCGTCTGGAAAACCTGACAGTCTATTCCTCGGTTATGCAGTTCGGTCATCGCCCATAACAAAGCCTCCAGCTCTGAATGCAGCGGTGACAAACTTTGGCGTTGACCTTTAGCCCCCAACAACATTGCTTCATTGACGAAATTCATACAAACCCATCCAATTCCAGAAGTGTGATCTGATTGTTTCCAGGATCCATCTATCCGACATACTAACCCATCTGTAATAATTGGTTCCACAAATGAGTGTTCCTCTTCAAGAGGCAAAATGACTTGCGCGTCATGCCAAGCTATGGAATCCGATTCTGCAGTTCGGAGAATCTCATCCACACTCGATTGTACCCCTTGGAAAAGTTTTTTATTTCGCGCTTCCCATATTAGCCACAGAATCCATGGGAATATCGCATAGCGATCCTTATCAGAATTCTTCACCGGGGTCCGCTAAAAAAGATAATCCAAATTAGAGTAAATAGACGTTGATGGGAAAGCCTGCAATCGTTCCTGATCCTTGAAAGAATCTCAAACTTTCATAACTGAAGTACACTCAAAGAAAACATGATTAATTGTTTCCTCTGCGGCTCCACAGTGTTTACAGATGGTATCACAATGTATGCCCTTGTGAACTAATTATGTGGTCACCGCTATACNAGACATTTTACCCACCAAGTGTGTGCTATTAAGGCTTCCAATCCAGGTCCCCAACCATTATTGTTAACTCGTAGTACCGCCCTAGAATTCAAAAGTTGATAACCTGACTTGACCGTATATTTCCCGGATTTTGTATAGTGCCAAACTAAGTCATCGTAAGTGAATGTGCGGCTTGGATGGATACCGCGAATGAACACTATATCCTCTGGGTTAAAAAAATCCTCTAATAAAAGCAGATGCCAATCCTTCGTTGTTGGATCTATTAGTTGGTAAACTTGTAAACTAGGGTACCAAAGGCTCCCCCGACCCCGGGCTGGCCGCGGATCAACATCTGGTATCCATGGATCGTGCCAGACGAAGGTATTAATCCTGGACCCTATCCTTACCCTTACTCCTTGCCTAAGAAATTCTTGAGTCGAATAAATGCTCTTCCAACCGAAAGAGGGTGAATGTGGTTTCTTCGCATTTAAAGGATGGTATTTCCTATAATAGCGGCCTCGTAATACCCGAGCAACCAGGGAATCAGGAAACTGAATTAGCCTCCACAGCTGTTTAGCCAATAAGGCCGTATTGAAAACCTCTAGAGACTTGAAGCCTAAACCTCCTTCCTCTTTTGGAATACATAAATTATCCCATGCAACCCAATGGAGACCGCGGTTACATCCATTGGAACTCCACCAGAATTTAGAAATCGCACTGGTTAACTTTGCTGTTAACTCTTTGGGGAGCCTGAAACATGACATGACGTAATTGGAGAGCGCAAGAGCAACTGATTTAATTAGAATCACTTTACCCCCTTTGGATAGGTATTTGGAGGACCAACCATTAATCTGATCACCCAACCGTTCTCGAACATAATTAAAAATTTGACTCTTGGACCCTCCCAAGCTTTCAGGAATCCCTAGGTATGTACCCATACCACCTTCCTTTGTGATACCTAGAAGATTCTTTAACGATGCCTTGGTAAGATCCGCGACATTCTTCCCAAACATAACCGAGGACTTATCGAAGTTAATCATTTGCCCTGAGGCAGCCCCATAATCCCTTAGTACATTTATGACCGCTTGGCACTGTGAAGTCTCTGCCTTATAGAAAAATAGGCTATCATCAGCAAAGAGTAGGTTTGATATTGTCGGACTATGTTTCACAATCTTTACACCGGTAATCGCATTGTCCAGTTCTTTCCTCTTTATATTTGCGATCAGTACCTCCGTACAGATGATAAAAAGATACGACGATAGAGGATCGCCTTGACGTAACCCTCTCTGGGGACTAATATCCCCCGTCGGTTTCCCATTAAAAAAAACCTTGTATGATACCTAACGAACGCACCACATTAGCCAAGAAATCCACACCGGACCAAACCCCAATTTCCGCAGAGCTGCCTCCAAGAAAGGCCATTCAATACGGTCATAGGCCTTACTCATGTCCGTCTTAATCGCCATAAACTCATACCTACACCTCTGATTAGTCCGCAGGCCATGAAACATTTCCTTGGCAATCAAAATGTTATCCGTAATCAACCGCGCTGAAACAAAAGCCGATTGTGTCTCTGAAATTACGCGGGAAAGAATCCTTTTAAGCCTTAGACATAAAACTTTCGAAATAATTTTATACCCCACATTACAAAGACTTATTGGTCTGAGTTCAGTCATCCTTTTCGGTTGTGCCGTTTTCGGATGAAGGCAAATATTTGTCACGTTTATACGAGCATCAAAACTTCCGCTCCTGAAAAAAATCCCTGACCAACTTGACCAGATCATCCTTGAGAATTCCCCAATATCATTGGAAAAACAAGGCTGTCATGCCATCAGGACCAGGTGCCTTCTCAGGGTGCATGGTAAAAAGTTCTGTCTTGACCTCTGCTTCCGTAATATCCCGAATCAAAGTCCGGTTCATGTTATTCGTAATTACTGGAGCAACATTCTCAAGGACCTGGCTCAGATTGTCCGTCCCAATATGTGTAAATAATCCGTTAAAATAGTCAACTGCTATTTTCTCCATTCCTTCAGGAGATTCCACCCAAGATTCTTGTGAGTCAAAAAGTCCCGATATCCGATTTCGGGCCCGTCTTTGCTTGGTTGAGGCATGAAAAAAAGTCGTATTTCTGTCACCCTCTTTTAACCATAAGTTCCTACTCTTTTGTTTCCAATATATCTCCTCTTCCTTGTAAGCTTCGTGAACCTTCCGTTTGATTTCTATAATAACATCCTGAGGCACAGAATCATCATTTTGAGCATCCTCCAATTTGAGCTTCAGAGATCTATTTTCTCCTTTCCTGGTTGCACATTATTCTTACGCCACCATGAAATTGAATTTCTGCAGTTTGAAATTTTATCCACAAATCCTGGTATCCTAAAATTCCTGGTGCGTTGCATTCCATGTTTAATAGCTTCGGCTAAACCCTCCTTTCCTATCCATCGCTTATCAAAACGGAAATTTTTGTAATGTTTGTTTGCCTTATAGTTTGACTTTAACAAAATTGGTCGGTGATCTGAACCAATTCTTGCTAAATATTCCACCTTGGAATGATTGAAGAAATTATGCCATTCTTCATTACCAACTGCGCGGTCCAGCTTACAGCGGACATTCTGCTTACTCCGCGTACCTTTCCATGAAAATTGGTCACCCGCGCAGGAAAACTCCGTCATACCACAATGCCTCAGCATATCATTAAAGGGGATAAAAGATGCTGCTGAGCGCATATTCCCCCCTTTTTCTCATGATTCCCGGTTAACTCATTTAAATCGCCAATTATTAACCATGGTTTAGATCTGTTTGTCCCTATTTCCATTAATTTATCCCATACTAAACAACGATTTGCAGCCACTGGATCGCCATATACAAATGAGATTGAAACTTTGAATCCGTAAACCATTGCATTAACATCGATTATGCGATTACTCGAATAAAGAATCTCTAACTTTATTTCATTGTTATAAAAGATGGCAAGGCCACCACTTAACCCTAACGGTTCCACCGTGTACAAATTATTGAAACCAAACTGCAACTGAAACTTTTTTAAATAAAATGAAGACTGCTTAGACTCCGATAGGAACACAATATCGGGTATGAACTTATTCCATAAATCCTTCAGTGTGTCACCTGTCAGGTCACTCCCTAGACCTTGACAGTTCCAACTCATGATTTTCACGGGTGTGTCGGTGGCTTCGGGAGAGCCACCATCCCTTTTGTCATTTTCTTTTGACTCACCGGTCCTCTTGTATCACCCTTTGTATGACCAATTTGTGGTTTTGTTCCTGCAAAAACAGGATGTCGTGATTTAGAATCATATGGACCTTTCTTGTTTCTTCCCTTAGAATCCAACTGCTTTTTCGGCGAAGTCATGGACAACATATTCATTTTCCTCATATTCATTCCTTTAAGCTTACTCGGACTCTTGCTACACCTAGCAATACCCTTTCCCTTATTAACCAAACTAATCCCAGTCAAACCAGTAGTAAGTGTATCTATACCCGTAGAGTATGATGACGAAATAATACCTTCATGACCATTGGCCAGCTGATCCTCCACTTCAGTAACAATTGCCATTGTTCTGTGTTGTTGATCCTCATTTCCCATTGTATTTTCAATTGCCATCTCAATACCAGCATTAACAACATGATCCTCAGTCTGTACCACAACATCCAGACCTGTATCTCCCTTATTCTCCTCTAAAATCAGTTCCAGAGCCTCCTGAGATGCTACCAAAGGTGAGATACCATTCTCCTGCTTCTCAAGAGCCACAACCTCACCATCTTCAAAGAGAAGATCATCATCCTCCATCAAGCCACATATCTCTTGTACCCGTAAGTTAACCAAAGCTTTGCCATCATCCATATCCAGGTCTTGACCCTTATCGATGCTAAAAACTGCCCGTGAACACTCAGTCACCTCCCTGGTTGGAGCCATGAAAGCTGCAGTTGATGAATACAGTGGTTTTGGCCATGATGATGATCGTCGCTTTGGTATGTAAGTCAGATTCTCCTCCTGTGAGCGCCCATCTCTCTGAGAGTGATGAGACCCATTCTTAGATCCTGATGGTCGAGAATTGCGGTATCTACCTTTTTCGCCACCCCGTTTCATAACTTTCTCCGCGTATGTGTCCTTGTGCTTGCCCTGGCCAGTCTCTGAACCTCTATACCGCCCCTCTCGATCCCGCTCCATACTCTCATGTAGCTCTAAATCCAGAGCACGTTTTACCGGTAAACGCCTCCCACCGTCGTTGTTTACCCTGTCTTGTTTCGTAACAGCCCCTGCCGAAACCACAGGAGCATTGTCCACATGATATTGTGACCTAGAAGTCACAACTAGATCCGGACAGGCCACAGCAGCATGCGTTAGCATATGGCAGTGAGTGCAGAAACCATTGAGCTTCTCATACTTAATACCGACACTGATTTCTTCTCCATGGTCAAAAGGGACCACTGTTGAAAAAACTAGAGGTTTAAACCCATCCACAGTCACCGAAATACTTCCTGAATCCACATCCAAGTCATTGACAACCCCAATAGCTTTCCCAACAGCCCTTATCGTTGCTTCTTCCCATAAATGCAAGGGAATGTCATCCACCTTAACCCAAAAGGTTAGAGCCGAAGGGTAAGAAGGAAGAACCACAGGTTCCCACCGAACTAGTGACACCATCCATCAATCAAAATGGTACGGACCGTAATCCAGAACATCGAGAAGATCACGTTCAGTCTGGAAATTGAACTGGAATCTGCCATTGCCAATCTCTCCCCCTTCCACTCTCCCCTTTAGCTTCCAGATCTTTGGGAAATTTGCTATAAGCTTCTCCATGCTCTGTTCCGCAGGATTCATCAATCGTCCTATGAGGGTCAAAGAGAATTGTTGAACTCTGTTAGCGATTGTGGCCTTGGACAATCGCACCGATTCCGTTCTCACTACCTTCTTCCCAATACCAAGCGAAACCTGAGCCATTCTCACACTCGAGGAACAAAACCGAGAGATCCTCTTAACTCTAAAAAAAAACAAGCCTATGGAGCCTTAAACCGAACCAATAGCCCTCTGCAAATAAGCTTAATCTCTCTAGCAATTGAAGGAGCAATGATAGGGTGAGCCAAAGAAACCACGATCCCAGTGAATAAATACGAGCCTCGTGATCGTCCTTGAAAGGTAAAAAAGATTAAACCAGATTCGTAGATACGACCGCATTGAATCGTAAATCCAACAGAATCTTGCGCAATCACAGATCCATCTCCCTTGTTTCCATAAACTTGAAACAAAACAGCTCAATCTTCCTCTTTCCATAAGTATGTTTCCATGAGGATGCTGCCAATCAAATATCGTACCATCGGGAGATCTGCAAAAATTCCTTGTCATTAACCAGTGTTGCAACCCACAATACTTTCCTGAATCCACCAGATCTCCTTGCTTTAAACCAGCGATTCCTTGTGGACCCGTCGCAATCAACCAAATCGGAAGCAAAGAACACAATCCCCAGACAAAAGAAATCTCCCAGAGGCAACTTTTCCCAAACTGAAACCACTCTCCTCCGTTGATCTTCCCCCGTCGACCCACTCCATTCTCCATTGCCCTCCGCCGCCGGCGAAAAACCCTAGAGATCGGGACTCGCCATCGCCATCGCCATCGCCACAGTTGTGTTTTTGTAGTATATACCTTTTCAAAATAATGAATATTTTCTCTATTTAAAAAAATAAAAATTAAATTAAAAAAAAAATTAATTTAATTAAAATTTGCAAAATCAGTGTATAATTTACCTTTTTAAATTAATATTCAAAAATAAAATAAATTTTTTTACTTATTTTTATATATAAATTATATGTTATATACATATAAATATATTTTAAATATTTTAATATTATATAATAAGTCTGGATTTTGATATTCGGACCTACAAATTCCACTATCAGGATCCGGAGTCGTGAAATCATTATCCGGATTCTGATCTGAACCCTCCGCATATCCTTTTTTGGGACCAGAATTGAACAGATAGCGAATCGGATAACGGATCCCGGATAATAGTTCAACCCTACTAAATATACCAAAAACGTATGAACATATACAAAATTATTCTCCCTCTGATCCATTATATAAGTCTTTTGAAAAAAATTGGAAATTTAAGAATCTTGTCTTTTTGTATTGAAAATATTATTTATATCTAAACAAAAAGAATTCAACCAATAAAAATTTTTTTAGTTATTATTTGATTAAATAAACTAAAGATTTACTTAGATATTTGAAGAAGACTTATAAAATAGAACAAAAACCAAAGTCTGAAAAGACTTATAAAATGGAACAGAATGAGTATATTATCCTAAAAATTAGAATATTTATAAATACCATAATCATCCAAATCAACAATCTAAAAAATATCATAAACATTAAAAATCTAAAATTATAGATAATATTTGATTTTCTAAAAAAAGATAAGTTAGATTTTATATAAATGTCTCTAATATGCACCAAACTATAAGCTTTAAATATTTTGAAAAAATATATAATAAAGTTAAATTCGAATATACAATTATGAAATTTTGAATATTCATATGAAGATGCAGGATATAATATTCATTGTTCATATATGGATATAAAACTCTTATATCTAAGCTCTTTTTATCTATGTTTTAAACAAACATGATAATTATACAAGTATATAAATTTTCTAATTATTTCAAATTACAAAAAAAAATTCTACTTCAGTAACTTTTAATCTAATTATAATCATTATAAATTTTAACTATAATCATTATAAATTTTAATTATAATCTCGTGTTTGACACATATCAAAATTTAGTTTATCATTTAATAAACAAAAATTGATATCTAAATTTCCACTTGTCAATCTTTGATTTATTTTCTTTATTATTGTCATTAATTTATGCCAGACCAACTACTTAAAATGAGACTCCATTAAATAGAAATAATTAACAATACAACGGGAATTTATTGTTCGCCTAACAAAGTTGATTCCTAAAAAATCGGACGACGTGTCTGTGTTCGACTGTCTCATTGGTATATTTATTTCACTACATTGATTGCTTACTTCACATAGATTTGTCTCTCTGTCATACACCCAAAGTTCCCAAATAATCTTACATTTTCACACTCTCTCTTTTCCATCTACGTTTTTTCTAATTTCTTTAGCCCACGCATACAATAAGTTGTAGACCCACACGAATATATAAATACGATTCTCATATATTTTCCTCAAATTATTACACTCATATTCGCTAAACTGATGATTAATAAACCCGCTCCAGCAAAAAAAAAAAAACCATTTTCAATCTTACATTTCAAGTCACTCCACAGATTTTTTTGTCATAATTAGAAGATACCTTTAAAATTCTTCACTAATTAAAAAAAGAAAATAAAGGCATGTGCATTAAAGGTTTTTAAACAAAGTTCATACAAACTTCAAAAAAAAAAAAGTATTATAATATTTAGATTTGGTAAACTCGTCTCTCCCAGTCTCTCTGCGAAGAGCCGGGGTCATCAACTGTAACGCGGGTCCCACGCCACGTGGCGGCCCGCGATTGGTCAAAATTATTTATTATTTATTTTTTTAAAAAAGAAAAAAGATTAAAAAATCATTTTTTTTAGTGAACCTTCCATGGGTTCACTAATGTGGATGGCCTAAGAACTCTTTCTCAAAAACTCTAGCCGTCACTTTCTTCTTCCTTTCATCTCTGATTTAGGGATTGATGAATAGTGGCTTCTAAAGCACTGTTTGTCGGTCCCTTCAATATTTCTCTTGTTTTGTCTTTATTTTATCTCTTTTTTATGATTTGCATATCGAATTTGTTTTGGTGTTGTTCCCGGGTTTGGTGGTTGCTGACTTTTGATTATATCGATATGATTTTTTTGGTTCGGACAAGAAATCGACGGAGTATTACCGGATTGGAAGATCAACGGATGTTACCGGATTGGAAGATCGGCGGGTGTTGTCGGATTGGAAAATCGACGGTTAGACGGTTAGACTAAGCTCTCAAAGGCGCATCAACAACTTCAACATGCTTTTCATGTTGAGTTTCTATTTGGGATTTTATCGTTTTAGGATTTTACAAAATGATTTGCAAAGAAAAAAGAAGATTCATTATTACCGGATTAGTTATGCTTCTGGCGTCGAGTTTTCTTCACGATCAAGTTGCGTTCTACTCAAGTCGCTATTGTGGATAAAAGGAGAACAAGCAGTGTGAAGTTAAATTAACTTTGGACAGAACTGTTATCAATGTATCATTGGAAAATCAGGATATGTAAGATCATTGTTATCCATCATGTTATCGTTGTTTTTTTTTTTGTCATGTAATTTATTGGTATGTGTACGTTACATTATTAATAAAATTTCAGCGTTAAAAAAAAAATTAAGAATTCTTTCTTTAGACCATCTCCAATGGTTAGATACTCACTTAGCATCTAAAACAATTTTTTAACTAAACTTAATTCGCGGGTCCCACAAAATATCAAAAATTACACACAATTATTTTAGATACGGTTCCAAAAATCTCTAAAATTAGATACAGTTTCTAACTTTTTGGATATTTCTGATTTTAATAATAAGATGATACTACTCACTTAGAAACTCACTTATAAATGATTTTAATAAAACATTATAAAAATATCAGGTAATATACAAAAGAAAGACATAGAATATTATTTCTTTTTCCATGCCATCCTACTTAGATATCTTATATAATAATCTAAAGTTCTTTTTTTCAAAAAAGTATCATTTATCTTTTCTTGCACTAAACTATATATTTTTTTTTATGATTTCGGCTAAAAAGAAAATAAAAAAAAAAACTATTTTGATGATGATTGTCCCCTCCCGCCATTTTCTATCTTCCGTCACAGTCTCTTATCCCTTTGAGAACAGGTCCCACATGCCAGTCTTGCTGCCCCCAAGGGAATCATGTCCTGCACAATTCCTTTTCACGCGCCGCCGCTCTTTTTTTCACTGGCGCGTGACACAACCACCGCGTGAATAATTTTGCTATTGATGACTCATGAAGTAACCGGCTGAAGAAAACCGGTCACCGGAACAAGTAAACCTGGCTCTGAATCACGATATCGCCGATTTTAAACCCGGGAACAACCGTGAACCCTACCCGACTTTCTTCATTATCGCCGGAGGAGTGGGTCTCGTCGCCTGATTTCACGCTCTCCATGTACACTTGAGAAAATCTACAACCTCTTTGGAGTTGAAACACCGTGACGTTTTCGCTAAGAGAAAACGCCAAGCAGTGCAGAAGCCAGATCCGTTTAGCCATCT
The DNA here is from genome assembly GCA_900406275.1 of Anastatica hierochuntica. NCBI lineage: Eukaryota > Viridiplantae > Streptophyta > Magnoliopsida > Brassicales > Brassicaceae > Anastatica > Anastatica hierochuntica. Next base: position 31,624 of record OVAN01000341.1, read on the forward strand.
CACAGAACGTTAAGAAAAAACCCGAATCCGGAAACCCACCCGACATAACCAGCTTCCTCTGGTTCAAGTTCCCGAATAACGAGCACTCCATTTTCGCATGTACAACGCTCAAGTACTTGTGGAGAGTGAACCTCGCAAACGAAGAATCAGGGTTACGGGTCAAGTACTGGATCGGGTCAACGGATCTTAAGTTTTCGAACCGGTTAAAGAATTGCTCACGACCCGGTTTCTCTTCGTTAGGTATAGAGAAATTGAGAGATTCGAAATTTTCCAGCATTTTTCCACAGACGAACGATTCGAACGCGAAGCAACGGTGGCTCGGCCTGGAGAAGACGGTGGAACCGTTTCTTACGTTTATCGAGACGGCGGCGGAAGCGGCGGCGTCAAGGTCCCAGCTCGCTGATTCCATTTCATTCACCAGCGATTTCACGAAGGTGCGTACGGATCTTAACGCGAAACCTAGAATCTGAACGAAGTGATTCAAATTCAAATTCGAAAATCGGATGTTATCGAACTGAGAGATGGATCCACTCGCCGTAAGTTTCTTCTCCAGCGATTTGTTGAACGACAAGCTTTCTTCGAGATCTGTCTTCAACGAATCGATCTTCGACTGCTTCTCTGTAACTTCCGATTCGAGTTTTTTGATTGTGATTTCGTAAGTTCTCATCAAGCTTTGTTGCTCCTGGATCTCTGCAAGCATAATCGCTACCTGTGGAGAGAGTTTCAGCTCCTTCCTCATGAAACTCCGTTTCAGCTCCGACAACGTCTTAAGCTCGTCGACAACCGCCGTATCCGCCGCCTGTATAGCAGCGTTGTCGTAAGGACGCTGCGCCATCTGAAGCTCTGCGTACGAGGCTTTAATGGAAGTTACACTAGCGAAAATCTTCGCAACCACCGCTTCTAAAACCGCTCTCCGCCGCTCTCGCAGTTTTGTCTCCCCGCTCCTACTGGTGCTAGAAGAAGTACTCTTCAGATCGAAAACTGAATCTCCATCGTCATCTTCGTCGTCGATGTTTTTTGGTTTCTGTGATTTCAACATACAGATACCAATCCCGTTGTTGGATGAGACCTTCGTCGATGTCGTCCTCAAGCTGCACATCTTCTGGAATGTTCTCGTTAACTTGCTCTTCCTTCTGGTAGACGGATTCTTCTTCAATGTCTCCATTGAAACAGAGCTCGAAAGTGATTGAGAGCAAAAAACAGAGAGACTCAAGTGGTTTTGTTTTTTTTTCCTCTTACAAAGGAAAGAAAGAAAAAAAATCTGACAATTGAGGAGAACAGAAGTTTTCTGAGTATACAGCAAAGCGTGTAAGCGTGGGAAAGATGATTGAAGAAAAAGAGAGGTTGTTCATATTTTTGTTCTTTTTTTCTGTATATTGTATGATTTTCTATTACATTGTTTTCTAGGGCTCGGTTTTCGTGGGTTTTCGAGTCTGGTTGAGTAAAATTATTCGGGTTGAGGTGTTAGGAACTGAATTAGTTCCGGATGAGTATTGGATCGCTTCGTTTCGGTTCATTCGAGTTTCGGTCTGTTTTTTTAAATTTTAAAAAAATCTGAAAAGGATTAAAATTCAAAAAATCTGAAATTATTTTCAAAACACTGAATTACTCGAAAAAAAGTTCGAATTACCCGAACTGAATTACCAAAAATAGTAAAATAGAAAGAATTAATAAAATAATAAAACTAATAATCTAATATATAAAACTTGTTCAACTCTCTCCAAGAGTTTGACACGTCATCGATTTAAGTTGACGTGAAGATGACATGTGTCGCTATGAGATTTAAACTATGAAAATTAATTTATATTAAATATATAATCTATTAAAGTCGTATTTATTCAGAGAATACGAAAGGTCTTTCTATTGTTTTTAAGATTTAAATTTAAAATCGAAAAATATAAAAAGTCGTAACATGTCAGCATACGAAAGAAGTATATATCTATAATAATTTAATACAATTAAATGAAAAAACGTAATACGACTAAATTAAAAAAAAACAAAAGAAAAATGTTTTTTCGAACTCTTCTGATCCAGTTCTTGATTCATATTATTAGCTATTTAAGTAGAATTTTAAATTCATATTATTCATATTAATTTAATTCATATTGTAATCATATGATGTCTTTTTAATAATTTTATTTAAAATGTATTAGTAAATTAACATTTTACATAAGATTATAAGTAGTCATTCGGGAAAAAAACACACTAAAATTTATGTATTGAATATATAATATATGATAAAAGACGGAAATTGCAAATTTAGAGAAAAATATAAATAAAATTTCAAAAAGTTTTAGAAAAAAATTACGAAACAAAATCAAACAAAATCCGGGCGTAGCGCGGGATGTTCTTCTAGTACTTTTAATACTCCCTTGTACCATTTTAGTTGATGTTTAAGGTTATGCACACATATTAAGAAAAACATAAATTTAGTATGTTTTTCTTGTTTACATAAAAAAATATTTATAAAAAAATTACATCAACCAATGAAAAAATGCATTGTAAAATTTCATTGGTCAAGAAAGTCAAATGGTTTAAATATTTGCATAGAAAGTTGTTAACATCAACTAATTCGAAACAAAAGAAATTCTTAAAACATCGAGTAAAATGATACGGAGGGAGTAAGATAGATTGAACTTTCGTAACAGCTATACTTTTTTTTTTCAAATTTCAAAATTTCAATGTCTATGTGTTTTGTGTTACTACCCCACGAGTACTATTGATATATATGCGTGTGTTACTTATTATTTATTGACTTCATATTATAAATGTTATTATATAATTGTTAAGGTTTTGGTTTTTTTTTTTTCTGACGAAGGAAAGAAAAAAATCTGACAATTGATGCAGCAAAGCGTGAAAGCGTGGAAAGATGATTGAAGAAAAAGAGTGATCGTATTTTTTGTTTTTTGTTTTTTTTTTAATAAAAATTTTATGATTTCTATACGTCTCTTTGATATATATCAACTTTTTTTCGGCAATATATATCAACTATGTAGTAAGTATATTTAGAAACATCGTGAATTTCGTACTCTTCCGTTTCTTAAAAAATGTCGTTTTGAGATTTTAATTTTGTTTCATAAAAATTGTCGTTTTACATTTTTAATGCAAATTTATAACCGAAATTCAAGTTCAACCTCATTGTTTTAATGTATTAATTTAAAAAAATATTTTTAAAAGTATTAATGAATGGCACTTTTTAACAGATTTTTTAAAAGTAAGAAATTTTAACAGATTTTTTAATATGTGTGAAAAATGTCAAAATGACACTTTGCAAAACAGAGAGAGCAATTTTGTTCACTCGCATGATAGAATCTAGAGAAAGTTGGAAAAATGGACACTTTCACCTTAAGTTTGTCCAAATAGAACTTTTAAAAATTTAGATCATTTTTGACATGTCATACCCTTTGTGTTGAAAAAATAGTAAATTAAATTTAATAAATTCAAAAAATATGGAAACTATTAGAATAATATAGAATACTCATTATGGTTGTCTACTTAACTTAGAAATCGTATACGAAGTATTATACAATGATCTACATTTGGTATATAACGCAAACAAAATTTTCTTATTTATTCTATGTTTGCTAGTTTTCGTTCGATTGTATTCTGGTCAAATATCGTTGGTTTACCTAGAACTCGAATATGTCTTCTATTATTGACTCTTTGGTTTACCTTACGTGTTATAACATATTTTGTCTTTTACATAATGCTACATGTTGTGAGGAATAGATATTCCACCATCTACACACTCCTCTACTCTTTGTAGGATATATATTCTAATTAAATCACGAAAAAATTGAAGATTCCATGTTTCGATTAATATATTTCCTAAATCTACCCTAAATCTCGGAAAATATCTTCTCTCCCACGTTTTTGTATCCCACAATATTTCTCTATTTCGTTCTCTGTTTCTCTTTCTTCTTCATAGATCTAACCATCTCTTCTCTCTATCTACACAACATGGTTCTAATCTGTGTTAAAACCGGTGTATGGATATTTCGTTGCAGAGATCGATGGAGTTTTGTGGTTGACAAAGAAAGGCGTGGTCGAATGGTAACTTGAGAAACTAATACTCAGTTGGAGCAGCTGAATATCACGGTGTGTGAGGATTATGGAATGGACCATAATATCGTTAATGCCGAGTTCAGCTATGAAATGGTGAATCAAGGAGGAAATCTTCCGATTATTCTCAGCAATGATCGACAAGTATCTAATTTTGTGGGCTATGTGAAGAAGGGATCGTCTACATGCTTGTGTGTCACCTTCTCTGGTAATCCTGTAAATCAAAAGGAATGAGTCAATATTGATTTAAATAAGGAGCCGTGTGATTCAATTTATGTTGAGGATGACGAACTATGTAAAATAAATTGTGCAGACTTTTTGAAACCGTCAAAGGAGTCTCGTGACAAAAAGAAGGATCATATCGTTGACGATAGCTGCGATGATGATGGTTTAAGGTGTTAAACTAATAGATAAAGTGACAACGAACACCGATTGTTAGTTTATTTTGTCAAGAAAGATCAAATTTTGAGAAGCAAAAGTGTTTTGAAGGCAACAATCAAAATTTGTGCGATGAAAAATAATTTCGATTACAACGTTCTCAAATCTACAAAAATGGTGGTATATTTGATGTAAGGATATATTATGCAATTGGACTGTGCGTGCGGAATGTCTGGATGGGTTTACGTATTTCATGATCAATCATTGCGTGGCAAGACATACATGTGCTCCTTCGATGAAAAGCAAATTCAAAAAAACAGCTTCTGCAAAAACCATTGGGAATCTGATAAAACATCAATATGAGGGTACCAATGAAGGCCCAAAAAGCAAACGATATCATTCAATTTATGCGATTAGAGTATGATTGTGAGATCAATTATTTGCACGCTTGGAAAACTCGTGAATTGGCAGTTGCTGTCGTTAGGGGTATACCAGATCAAAGCTATGCTAAAAATACCTTCATATTTACATATGGTTAAAAAAGCTAATCCTGGTACGCATACTCACTATGAAACTGACGAGGATGGAATATTCAAGTACCTTTATCTGTCATTTGGACAATCAGTCAGAGGATTCTACAGTGCCATTCGTAGGGTGATTGTCGTTGATGGACCTTTTCTGAAAAATAAATACAAAGGGGTTCTTCTCGTTCCTACAACTGTAGATGGTAACTCTAATTTGTATCCTGTTGCATTTGGAGTTGTTGATTCAGAGAATGATAATTCATGGGAGTGGTTTCCTAAGAAAGTTGAATGTTGTGATTGGTGATGATAAAGGCTTAACTTTTGTGTCAGACAAAAATTCGTCAATAGCTAAAACGCTTGGTAATGTCTACCCTTAATCTACACATGGAATTTGCATACAACATTTGTTGAGTAATGTTGTAACATTTTTCAAGGCAAGGGGGTTGGCTGACTTGATTAAAAAGGCTTCACGGGCATATATGTTTACTGATTTTCAGAAACATTTTGCTGAGATTTATGACATGTGTCCTGCGGTTGAAAGATATCTATAGGATGATGATGTGAGAAAATGGGTTCATTCTCTGTTCCCTGGATTCATGTACGATATTAGGACAACTGACCCAGCGGAATCGATAAATTCAGTGTTGAGATCACCTATAGAATATCTAATTATTCCTTTGCTTGATAGTATAAGAGAATTGATGACCCTATGGTTCTATGAGCGTCGACTATTAAGCTTGAAGCAGATTGAATCTTTAACCATTAAGGCAGAGAAAAAGATTGATAGGAGGATTGAAAAAGCAAAAGGGTTTCAGGTTTACAAGGTCGACGATTATAGATCAGTTGTTAGAGGAGATAAGTATGATTGTCATGTTGATTTGGAAAGAAGAACATGTACATGTGGGAACTACGATTTAGGAAAAATTCCTTGTATACATGCCATTTCTGCAATTTATTCACGAAGTATGGAAGTACACATATATACAAACGCCTTACACACCAAGACTTCATGGAGAAAAGCTTATGCAGAGAGCATTAATCCAATATCTATTCCAAAGGTTGAATGAAATTTCCCAGAGGCTGTTCAACTCGCCAATTTTTTACTATCAGATTCATGAAGAGATGCTGGTCGAAGGAGGAAGAGAAGGTACAAAACATTGGAAGACAAGATAAGATCTATCGCAAGGATCACAAAGAAGTCAAAAGCACAAATGCAGCCGATTTGGTAATAAAGGACATAAGAGAAGGAATTGTGGTATACCTATTTAGTATGTTCTGAAGTTTTGTGTTCTCTTGTTTTGGTATTACTCAATATTTGTATTTTTCATAAACACTTCAACACATTCTTGAAGCAAACCAATATCTGTTTTTGGTCATTCCTCAAGTTCTTGAAACAAATGGCACTAAAAACATGTGATTGACATTATCAATGGTTAATGTAGAGTTCGTTTAGGGTTTATGGTTTGTTTAGGGTTTAAGGTATGTTTAGGGTTTAAGGTATGTTCAGGGTTAAAAACCTATGACCACCTAATTGTGGTTTTGGGTATGAGGTTTCTGGTTTAATGGTATCTAAATCATGTGATAAAAAATGGTATCTAAATCGTAACTTAACATTAAACCTTCTTTACTAAACCAATTAAACTCGATTGAACTTAAAAAGTCTTGATTACAAAACTAAAACTCCAACTCCTTTTTAAGAATCTCGTGAACGAGGAATCCTAAGTTACAATTTGCTGAAGCTACAAAATAGAGACACGACATTGAAGATATGCATGTGAAGTGTGTAAGTCTCTGTTTCTTAGATTGATGATTATGTTATAGATTCTTCTTTCTCATTTTCTCTCAAATTATGTGATTGAATATTATTGGAACCAAGTTAGTCTCTTATTATCTTTGAAATTTTTGATAATGTATATGAATCTATCTCGTTATAGGTCAAAATGAGCAATTCATCATCATCAAAGTGGCCACTTTATGAGAAGAGTTGTGGGAGTCCCAACAAGTTGTTGGTGCGGACAACACATCGTCGCAAATTTCTCAAAGACATAATGGAATCTGAACCATAGATACTATCGTTGTGCATATGCAACAACTGAGAAGGTAAATTTAAACTCTATGAATTCAACTTTTTCTTTGTGGTCATTGTTGTAAATATTTATGTGTAGCTTTCCAATGATAACCACATTTTTAAATGGGTCGATGAGAGTTTATACGATGAGATTTAAGTAGTTGCTGCAATTACAATGAGAATTAGAGAAGAACTGAAGGAGAAGAAGAAGTTATTTCGAAGAGAAGAAGAAGCTATTGAGAAGGCGTTCCAAAATATGGAAGCTCAAGTTTTTGAGAAGGTGGAAAATACATTGCAAGAACACTACAAAAAAACAGATCATTCGCCACCGCAGAATTAGTCACGAAGTAGTCGCAGAAGAAGTGTTTACGACTAATTTGCGACTAAAACATCCAGTCGCAAATATTTCTTCGCAAAAATGTTTAGTCGCAAAGCAATCGCTAATTTGCGATTATTTTATGACATCCTAATGTGGTCGTATATTAGCGACATTTTTATAACTGTCTGTAGAGATGCAAAATAACGACGGTTGCGTGATTACATTTATGGGTCGGATATTAGCGACGGTTTAACGATTTCTTTGCAGTCCTAAATTAGCAACGTTTTAAAGACTGTTTTTGCTGATGCAAAATAACGACCAGTTTATGACGATAACTTTTGGTCATATCTTAGTGACCTCTTTATAACCGCATTAGAAGAGGCAAATTAACGACGATTTTGTGATTTCATTTATGGGTTGGATATTAGCGACATTTTTACGACTACGTTGTAGTCCTAAGTTAGCAACGTTTTAATGACTGCTTGCGCTGATGCAAATTAACGACTATTTTTATGATGACATATTTGAGTCGTATATTAGCGACCTTTTTGTAACTGTCTTTATAGATGCAAATTTACGACTTGTTTGCGATATCATTTAGGTGTTGGAGATTAGCGACGACTCTATGACTTTTTTTTTTGTGATGAATTAGCAACGTTTTTAAGACTCTTTTAGTTTATTCAAATTAACGACCATTTTGTGACTACGTGGGCACAAATAATCATTAGCAATTATATGGTGAGTAACTACAAAAAGAACAGAAATGGTGGCAAACTAATAACCTAATGACCAAACATTTAAGAAATCCAGTATGCAAATTGGTATGGTCAATAATATTTATATTATGATTAAAATTTTAAAGTATATTTACAAAATATACGTTGATGCCATTGTTGACCAATAACCAAAAAGACATTAATCACATTAGATAGTCAGAGTTTTGAAGATGAAGAAGAGAGATCAATTTTGCATATCATGTGGTGAGGTTTGTGGAACAGATGAGTTGGTGTTGTACCTGCGGCAGGCGCTGAGCTTGGGGCTGTTTGCGGAGCTTGAGAATCCATGTATTCGACAAGGTTGGGATCTTTATTCTTCAAATAATTAAAAAGCATTTTCATTGTTGTCAGGGCTGATTTGGTCTCTCTAAGCTCCGCATCGCGTCGTTCATTTTGCGTAGCTAGTTCTGCTGTCTTAGTATTGGCAGCTTCAAGTTGAAGCTTAACTTCTGTGAGCGATGATGCAGCAGAGCCTTCATTCGGTTCTGTTTCTTTCCCGTCATCATGGTTTCCACGAGACTGCCAAGTCCATAGCGGTTGCCTCTGCGATCTATGTCAGTCGCCTTGAGACAAGAAAAAAAAAACAAATGAGGTTAACAGATCATACAAAAAATTCAGAAGACATACAACTCATACAACATACAACTCATAAACATAATCTGAACACATAAAGACAATGTCTTAATCTGATCAAATTCAGAAGACATTTATCATGATCTTTTCAGAAATCATTATCATTATAGACTCTAAAATCACATATCATATGCAGAGAACATATGTAGACTATCAATTCTGATCACATTCATAACACATTCAACATGATCGTTCACATTTACAATATATCAAATCACAATCTCAGACAACAACATTAGTCTATCTCACTTTATGATAGGAAAAAGCAATACCTAGAGAAGGTATGAGGTGTTTGTCCCGGGGAATCTCCATCCAAAGTGGCAGCCGCCAGTTCATTTTTCCTTTCATTCAAGGTCATTTGGTAGGTTTCAGCAATGTTTCTGGCTTTCTCATCATCGACAAACGTTCCATCGGATTTTGTATGAGCTCTGATAAACACTTCACCAAGAGAGACAGGCCGCCCCAACTTCTCTTCCTACGAGGGCAAAGTGCTAGTAAAACAACAAAATCTTAAAACAGAATGACGTAATTAATTTTACCATATCTTCTTGGAGCTGAATGTAGGATTTTTGACCGGATACATGCTTGTTTTGCCAAGACCACCGCGATTAGAGTTGCGAGAGAGAGAATCAGATTCGCTCCTCGACACTTGTTCTGGAGTTTTCCAATGAGCAAGCATCTATGCTCATAGAGTGTCTTTGATCCACAGAGGTCGTATGTTGTCTTTCTTAACTTGGCTAACAATACCTTTCATTCTCCTTTTGGAAACTTTAAGAAACTCTTTCTTAACCAGTGCAGTGATTCCAACATCCCAAGTATAAATCCGCTGCACAAATAGAACAATGTAAAAAAAGTTACAATAAGCTGAAACTTAAACATATTATCAACTAATATAGACTGCAATGAGTTTACAAGAAGACCAAAGTACCAATAATTGAGAGCAAGAAACAGAGAAGTTTAAAGTTAAGTGAAAAAATTCAGGATATGTTACAACCAGAAAAGTCACAGCAACATAACAAAGTTAAAAAAACCCACAAACTGGTTAAGTGCAATCAGATTTAGTAACACTTAATTGATTCATAAAAACCTTCAAGATGAAAGCTTCCTAAACTTGTTATCAGTTCAAATAAACCTCAACATAATCTAAAGAAACCAAAACGTACTGCAAATGTTCTCCAGTATCGTTTTTGGATGTCAATAGGTGTGACCTTCCAACTGTAGTAGGGGCCATAAAATTTCCGTCGAAAAATTCCAGCGATATCTCGAGCCAGTTTGCCTTTGTCTCGGCAAAACCTAATGACAAGTTAAAAGAAAAGGATCATCTGTTGACAAGTATTGAGCTACATACAAGGTTTACTTAATTGTCTGCATTGAAATCATATAGAGCAAACAACACACAACAATCCATCATGATAGTTGCTCGGAGACATGGTAAGAAATCACAACAGCTAGACATATCACTAGACTATACTATACATATCACCATTTAAACTATCGAAGATTAAGGTATTTTCATAATGAATATCCAGAGTGCTTTGCCTAAATTTGCAATACGCAGGTCATTATATCATCTTCTCACTACTTAAGAGCTTACCATAAATTCTTAACACAAGGCACACAAACGTTGCTCAGTCGAGGCAGATTCTCACTTCCTGGAAGTTCTAATAGAGCATCGAACAACTCCTCGCAATTGTCTGGTGCTTCACCATCAGGCTGGTCATCTGCACTATCCGGATAGTCGATGTCATTGTCTTGAGCTTCACCATCTTCTTGGGGCTGCAGAATGTGCTGGGAAAGACACGGCTGATGTTGTTGGTGAACAAGGTTTCTTTTGCTTGGGGCTGAGGTTGAAGGAAGGTATGTGGTTGAGGTTGCGACTGTGAATGTCGTTGTGATTTTGTTTGACGTCGCGATTTTGATTCGGTGTGGTGCGGATATTAGATGGAAAATGGTGATTATTTATGGGTTTGTGAGACCTCACCCGTCGCCGAAGTAGATGGATTGGAAGAAGGAGTTGACGAAGGAGTTGAAGAATTATTGGATGAGTGAGAGGATTGTAGAATAACTTTACTACGACTGATGGCTGAGGGAGAAGCAAACCTTTGCGAAGATGCCGCTTGTTGAGAACCATCGCTTTGAGACGGTGCAACGATTGTCTGATAACCTCTCTCTGCAGTTTTTCCAGTTGGGTTAGGTCTAACGAATCCAACAGCGCGACCACCTCTTCCTCTATTCGGTTTTGCGGCCATGATCGACAGCTTTTGTCACACAATAGATTGATTTGAGAAGAGATTGAGAGTTGGCTCACAGAATTTAGAGAGATGACTTGAGAAAGAAGATGAAAGATAGAATTGTTTTCTGATAAAAGCTTAAACACCTATTTGTTTTTGTTGATTTCATGTGTTTATGGTTAACTAAAATTGTTAGTGTAAATTTTAGTTACGAGGGAAAGTAACCGCCAACATTTTACCGAAAATAATCAAAAACAATAGTCACAATATAGTCCTAAAATAGTCTCTGAGTTTGATGGGCTTGTCAGATAGTTGGGCCCAAATACTAATACACGAGAAAATTAGGCCCAAGTCCAACATATATCCTCTACTTTATAAACTCCGTTTTCTTTTAGACGTGAATATTCGTCTTCAAACTTCTCCTTCCTCGTTTCCGTAGACACGCATCGCTAAGTTCTCTACAATGGTGATTTCCTCTCTTCTGATCTCTCTACTTACCTTCTTCATCCCTACAGGCAGGATGTTCGGTAATGTGTCTTTCACTTTCGTTATTTGACTAGGATTATGTTTGTCTGACTCTCTCTGTTTTTGTTCTAAAATTAAAATCTACGTCTTGAAGAAGTTCTTGGTGTGGTAATATTACAAGATTGATCTATATTCCATTGTTGATTGTTGATGTGTTTTTTCTTATGTTAGTTGCTGCCATGCATTTGTTTTTTTAATTTGTTCTAAATTTTTTAGTATGTGATTCTCAGTTTCGATTCATGCTTGTATTTAAAGCAGTTGGTGGTGGTCATGATCCAGAATTAAGTTCGTCTAGTGGAAGTGGCCACGATGACAGTTCGTCGGTTGAGTCTCCTCCACATTCTCCTCCACATGCTCCTCCGCGTGATCTTCCATACTCTCCTCCACATTCACCTCTATGGCCATATGATGACGGTAGTGACCCCCAAGATGGTCTCTTTGTACCTTAATGTAGCTGCTCTTTCCAGAGTTATGGAGTGTCCATCCGAGAACGATGAAGACGCTAAGTCGGAGAAACTGCGGGAAGAAGCTTTCGAAGAGTTGGCTAAGGAGTGTCAACCCGAGGATGATCCGAAAGATTTTTTTCCCTATGATTGTTTGTATTGGGAAGCCAAAGGTGATGATGATTCCTCGGATAGTTATGGTTCTTACCACTCTTTCAAGGTCAATTGTGAGCCTTCCGAAGACTCCGATGATGTTTCAAGCGATTGTACGTCTAATAGGAAAAAAAGACGGGCCGAGTCGCATGAAGGATCCTCTAGTGACGATGAAGATGGTGATGAGGATGAGAATGATGACGAAGATGATTATTAGATTAGGATGAATGTTTGAAGGTTTTTTTGGTATGTAAATATATATTAATTTCTTCTTTTTGTTCTTTGTGTATATATTTTCGTTAATTAAGAAGTTATTATGCAACATTAATTTTCCACTTTCTGAATTTTGTTCTTCAAACAACAAAAAATTGTATATTCTGATCATTACTAACAAATGTTTAGTTCTAACATCTATAACATCTATAAAAACTCGTTTAAAGCTTTCGTTTGGACATTTGTAATGGTTTCTATGTTCTTTTGTTTTAATATTTTTAACAGTTCAATATATTAGTTACAATTAAGAGCATCATTAACCCATATACCCAAATGAGTTTCTTATAATAAAATAATATTAAAAAAAGAAAAAAAGTAAGAGAGAGAGAGGAGTTGGTATTCTTATTTTATGAAATAAGAAACCCAATTTCTTATATAAGAACCCCAACTTTTGATGTGTCACCATTTTGTTGGTTTTAAAAAACAAATAAATTAATTGATTTTTTTAAGAAATCCATTTGAGTTTGTGGGTTAATGATGCTCTAAGTAGACTTGATTGATAAAGAGATGATTTGACAATTCACTTAAAGGATGTCTATTAGATTATGGTTGCATGCAAAATCATAGATTTATTTACTTGTGTCAGATTTTTATAGAATCTAGATGATTTTTAAATCTCTAGACCAAAATAGAAGCAAAAAAGAATTTTTTTTTTGATAATTTGCTGAACATTAATTTCTCTTTTGGATTAGAACTTTTGTTCTTTCCTCTCGAGGCATTAGCGTATCTAGGAGGAGGTGATCCATTTAGAATGTTAGGGGGTGTCATTTTTTTCATGCAATTACATACATTCTCTGTAAAACATTCACAATATAGTAAATTCAATCATTTTATAATTTGATGCAAAACTTACAAATTTTATTTGTCAATTGAATATAGACAAGTTTACAATAAGTTTTACATCCATTGAAGTTGTGATATAGCAATTTTATTTAAAACGTACATACACATTTTATTAAAATCTACAATCACATTACACAATAAGGGATTTCGAAATGAAAATATTAATTCAGTTTGAGAAACGTATTTCTTGCTAAAATTGGTATGTTAATGTAATGATTGATGTAACAAATAAGAAAGTGTATGTTTAAAAAATTGGTCATGTGATGAATATTTTGGAAGACAAACAAAATGACTTACACAAGACTCGTAAAAAAGTCAGAAATGGGTATAATAAGCCTAAAACTCGATTCTCTAAACCCTAAATCTTCACTTCGTACACGTCGTTTACAGAGTCGAAAATGGGTCGGAGATTTGCAACTGCAAACTAACAATTCGGAGAACATATAAAAACAGAAATCATGAAAACTTAATAAGTAACATTGAGAAACATATATGAGTAGAGAACTCATTAATTTTGTAAATTGAATATAGACATTTCAGTTTACAATAAGTTTTACATCCAATGCTGTTGTGGTTTAGCAATTTTATTTAAAACGAACATAGACATTTCATTAAAATCTACAATCGCATTACACAATTAATGATTTCGAAATGGAAATATTAATTTGAGTATGACAAACGTATTTCATGTTGAATTTGGTCTGTTAATGTAATGATTGATGTAACAAACAAGAAGGTGTATGTTTAAAAAATTGGGCATGTGATGAATATTTTGGAAGAAAAACAAAATTAGTTACAAAAGACTCGTTAAAAAGTCACAAATTTCTTGTTTCGTCGCAAAGCAGTCGCTAATTTGCGACAATTTTGTGACTATTACATACGCCTTATAACTCGATTCTCTAAACCCTAAATCTTCACTATGAATCGTATATTGGTCGGAAATGGGTCGGAGATTTGCAACTGCAAAGTGACAATTCAGAGAACACAAAAATCAGAAATCATGAATACTTAATAAGTAACATATATGAATAGAGAACTCATTAATTTTGTCAATTGAATATAGACATTTCAGTTTACAATAAGTTTTACATCCATTGTTGTTGTGATTTAGCAATTTTATTTAAAACGTACATAGACATTTCATTAAAATCTACAATCGCATTACACAATAAGGGATTTCGAAATGAAAATATTAATTTGAGTATGTCAAACGTATTTCTTGTTGAATTTGGTCTGCTAATGTAATGATTGATGTAACACATAAGAAGGTGTATGTTTAAAAAATTGGCCATGTGATGAATATTTTGGAAGGAAAACAAAATTAGTTACAAAAGAGTCGTTCGAAAGTCAAATATTTGGTTTCGTCGAAAAGCAGTCGCTTATTTGCGATGGGTTTCTGACTATTCCATAAGCCTTATAACTCGATTCCCTAAACCCTAAATCTTCATTTTGTTCACGTTACGGAGTATGATAATTTAGTTTTCCGAGCAAGTTGGGTGGGAGATATGCTCCAATTTCGTAAACTTTAAACCTTATTCCCGTCGGACACTGGGAATTTTAGATAAATAGAAGCTTATAACCATAAACCAAACATTAGAAAACGTTCAATTTACCAACACAACATAACAAAAAAAGTTATCAGACATAGTGAACCATTAAACATTAATCCAATTTTTAATTTGAAATTGAGATGGTAGCAGAGCATGTTGAAAGTTGAATGTTACATTGGAACAATGGGCCCGTATTTTGCGACATACGGGTCACTGTTAGCTAGCTCTCTTCTGAAATACTCAACCTCTGTCATCTCGGGGTTAAGCCTGAAATCAGATAGCTCCTTATGCGTTTGAATCCATGGCTCTGCATCCTCTCTATCATACTTTTGGATCCTCCACATCTTCAGCACAACGATCACCACTCCTTGACCCTTAGTGTGACCCACTCATCGTTGAAGGCATATGCTGCCTTCCCAGTTGCGTGACATCTGATCTGATTATCTTTATAACATAAAAACCGTGTCTAAATTTTATGATTGTTGCAATAAACTACGAAAATATATGTCTCTTTTTACTTACATGTTGTCCCTTATGTGGAACACAATACTTGAAATTTTAGGGTATAAACAGATTTTGAGTGGTTCGATATTGACTACCACACCCATAGTATCTACAAGAAATCATATGTGTTGCTTGTGTTTAATTTTTGAAAGAGTTTTTGGTTCTGATTTCAAAAAAACTCACAAATTATCCAATCACGATTTTTAAAAACTGTTCACAATCATATCCATAGAGTGATACGAAAGCGTACCAATGGGAATGTTTAGGTTTGTGGTGTGCTTGATCACATGGATGGGTTTGAACTGCATGTAGTGGTGGTTATTATGAGGAGGGATTACGTAGATACGAGTGTTGTCAATGACTGTAAGTATGAAGGGACAATCTATAGGCCTAAAACCGGTAAACGCATCCTGTACTTCAACACAGAATATTTCAACCCATTTGCCTTCTCCTTTCTCAAGACCTTTGAATCTGGAAGCTTCTGCGGGTGGAATTATGAGCTCAGTCTTACTTCCCTGCACAGTAAGTTAAGTTTAGATATGTTATAATCATGTCTATAACAACAATATATCGAACAACAACTCACATCTGTGTTAGCTAATATGTAACTCCAGAAGGGTCCTAAGCCAAAGACTTCAAATGCGTGGATCCGTATGATCTTCACTTTGAAACACCATGCTCTAAGTGTCTCATTCCCGTGAATCGCTTTGAGCATGTTGTAGTGCTCCATCTTGTTATGTGATTGATTTTTTTGTTGTTTATGTAATTGAAGAGAAAAGCAAGTAAGAGTAGATGAAGTTATGGTTTCGTTGAATATGGAACTGCATTGAAACTGACGCTATTTAATGGGAGTTATCATGGGGAGAAAATGAACAGTCTATTCCATTTTATTAATTAATTAGTAATCCTAATACAACTCACCACAACTTGACTGTGTAGTGTTAAGACTAAATTCAGTGGCGGTGTTTGTCAAAAATTATCAAAAGTTGAAAAAATGGTAGGTGCAATGAGTGTGTTGAGTGTTGAAATGGATTCATATGTAAAACTAGTTTAATGAATATATATTTTAGGAAGAATAAATTTAATGGTTGTCCATAGTTTTATTTTAATTTGCAAAAAATAATGAAAATATATAATAGGAAAATGTTAACTATTCATGAGTTCATTGAAATTAATTGCATAGTCTAGAGAAGGTGTAATGATTATTCCATTTGAAGAGTTGCAACTATATGAGATTTCAGTAAAACCTTTTCTGTGTTGACAATATAAGTAACTGCAACATTTAATGCAAGCCTTGTTTCACCAACTCTAGAAAGTGCATTTGTAAATCAATTTATTCTTCTTGCAGGGTGCCTTAAACGAACCTGATATCCAGTTCTGTTGTATGGGAATTAATTGCAGAAAATTAAATGAACATGAGATGCAAAGATGATCCGAGAAGTTTCTTCAATAGGTGTAAACGAACCTGATATCCATTTCTATTATCGTTCAGCTCTTAATGGGCTCTTAGCCCATTTTCTATTTAAAATAAAAAAAAAAGTTAAGAGACGGTTCTCGAAACCCTAAGGGAAGAACCGTCTCTTCCCTTCGTCTCTCCATGTCTCTCTCTCTCTCTCTCTCTCTCTCTATCTGTCCGAGCAAATAAACGTATTTCGTCGATGAAACAATCATCTTCTCCGACCATGTCAACCTCCTCGCATCTCTGCAGTCCAAGATCGTCGGGTTCTCTTCCGTTTTTTTCTCAGTCGGCGAAGGAAATCTCCATCTCCGAAGGTTTGTTCTTCCTCAATCGTCCTCTGATCTTCCTCTATCGTCCTTTGATCTTTCTCTATCGTCCTCTGATCTTCTCTATCGTCATCTTCCTCTATCCTCTTGGAACCCCACTGGAAGAACCCTTATTTGCATGTGAAAGTGATCAAACCCTAATTTTCTAGGTTGAATCTGATAGTAAATTATTTTTTTCTTCAGGGGGAACCAAATTGATCTGACAGTATCAGAGGTTGGAGCTATTCTCTGAAGGTGTATCTCGGAGGTGAAGAAGCGAAGGTAATTTCTGGTTTTTGGTTAGTGTTTATGACTTGCATTTGCGTTAAAATTGATTCTCTTTTCTGCCTCTTTTCAGGTTCTGAAGTGTGTTGTATTGAATTACAAAGGGAGGCACAACAATCTTCATCCTACACAAGAAGATCCTGGTTAGCTTTTGGTGTTGTTGTTAAGATATATATGTCGTTTGAGGTTTGATTATGTTCTGTTGCAATTAGATTTGGTTCTCATTCTTCTGTTCTGTATGTTTGTCTGGTTTGCTTGGTTGTATTATGGACTTTGGACTTTGGGGATGTAGTATGGACTTCGGTTCAATCTTCCTCTTTTGTGGCCTGCTTTCTGTTAGAGTAAGTTTATAAATTTAATAAGTGCTATTAATCCTTTAGGTGGTGTTAGATCAAATAAGCTCTTAAAGTATTTTACAACATCGTGCTTAACTAATATTCTTCATCTTCATCATCTGATGATGATAAATTATAAAGAAATTCATCTCCCACCTCGGCGTCTTCGATTTCAAAATCANTAATTTGTTCGATTGGATGAGTAGCATCAACCAAATAATTAACAACTATTTCTTCAACCGATCCGACTATTCCTTCATTTGTTGGTTGTTGTAGTACAACAAGTTCCTTCTCTGTGTACTTTCCTTGAACTACATTTCTGGGATTAACTTTCAGGACAATGAGCCATTTTGTCTGAGGTCGTTTAACACATGGGTATGGAAGATAACAAACTTGATCATTTTGAGAAGTTGCACATGATTATGTAGTAATAATTAGTTAGAAGAATTTTGTTAACTATTTAAATGCTATATGAACACATACATATTTACTATAGTAAAATAATTATTAATTATCTAAAATAAATGGTTCATATTTATGATATCTCCTTGATGAGAGAACGTCTACAATGCCTTCTTCTCCCTTTTGAGTCCCTATTCCAATTGTGGGATCAAACCATTCACAATAAAAAATGTAATTTTTAAATTTAAAAATCCTGGATATTGCAGTTCAATTATATTTCTCACGATCCCATAAAAATCTTCTTCTTTTTCAGCGTCTGAATAATATTGCCCGCGCACACATACATCGTAATTCATAGTTTTTCTCGTGTTGCCATGGTCTTGTGTGTGAAACATATATCCTCTTGTAAAATACATTGGCCACGATCTTGCTTTATTTTCCGAACCTTCAACCACCTCATGAACCCACAAAGGAAAATTCTCTTGATATTTCATTGTATTCACCTGCATATGTACATAAGATATATGAGAAATTTGGTATACATATGTATATATAATTATACATTTTTATATGTACATATTAACCTAGTTTTCAAGTAACTAGTACATATTGACGAATCTATAGATGAAATTCTTCATCTATTTTTGCGATGACTTCATCATCTGAAAGTTCCGGATATTGAAAACGAATTTGAGACTCAAACAACCTGTTTCGCCAACATTGACAACTTTCAATATGTTGATCATTAGCTTTTTAATACAATAATTTTTGTAAACTATAACTTTCAGTTGTAGATCATTAAAAAAAGTACATTTCAAGTGGTCGAAAATAGTCACAATTACGTAAAACGTATGCATGTGCGCACTTATAATCTTTATCGTTTAACCAAAATTCCATACATTTTCCACTTGGCCGTCCCACATGGGTGAATATATCCGGTACCGGTGATGGATAAATGGATACTTCACCTTCATCATATCGATTAAACCTGAAATATAATTTTCAATTTAACATATATATATATATATATATATATACTACGATAATTAATAGGATCTTTTTACGTGCTTATATAAGTTAATTAATTAAGTTATCAATATTCATACCTTCTACGTCTAGCTGTGGAAATGTGGGAAGCAAAGTAATGTTCCGAGAAATAAGAGATTTCATCATTAATGTACGACAGAACTATTGATCCCACTGGATATCGATTGTTCTTTGTCTTCCCTTTCAAATGATTAAAAAATCGTTCAAATGGATACATCCACCTATGTTGTACATGACCACCAAGTTCCGCCTCGTAAGGTAGGTGTATAGGTAGATGCTCCACTACGTCGAAAAAAGAAGGTGAGAATATTTTTTCCAAATTACACAAAACCATGACAATGTTGTCCTTGAGATTTCGAAGACAGGATGGATCTAATGATCTGCTACATAAGTCACGGAAAAATGATCCTATTCCTAAAATAAAATAAAACATGAGGGTATTATTTTATACAACTTTGCCACCAATCTTAGTCGTCGCTAAATTTTGTTACCTCAACTTTCTTTGTCATTTCCAACGTGTTTTACCAACCAACCTTGTGACTTTTTTGTAACTATAACGTAACATAAATATCTAGTCACGAAGCAGTCGTAAATTTGTGACTATTTTGTCACTCCTTTTGCAACTGCGTGATATGGTCTGAAAACAGTTGCACTTTTGCGACTATTTGTTGTTTACTCGTTAATTAGTCGCTAATTTGCTACGTTTTCCAGACTCTTTGTTATGGTTGTAATTTAATGACTCTTTTACGTCACCTCATTTTTCAGTCTTTATTGTGTCGCTATGTTGTCGTAAAATGGTTACTAAATTTGCGATTACTTTTATGGTCGCAAACTACAGTCGCAAAAAGACAGTTTTCTTGTAGTGGAAGCTAAAAGTGGAATGAAGAGAATGTTGATTACTATATTTTTAGGATGCATGTTGGTGGTAGGACGTATGAAACTACTTTAAGTTTGTATTTGGGGGATTGAGATTGTATTTGGAGGATTGAGATTTGCGACTTTCTTTCTGTGGAGTTATAAACAGAGGTTGACTAGAGTTGCCTTGCCATAATTCTTACAAAAATTTTAACACCCGTAGTCTTCTACAAAGTCAAAAACATGAGACGTCTCAAACTCAGAAGGCTCATAACATGCCTTTCTCTCAACTAAAATGGGATCATGTGCAACCTTCCATATGTCCACAACAATCTTCTGTCGGCAACCCAATATGAACTCATCATGTACTAAATCTAGGTCATGCCCAAGCAGGTGACATTCAAAGTGTTTGAGTGTGTATGCGCCGCATTCACAACATGACTTGTTCAATCTAGACTTCATAGGCACATCAACCATAGAATATGCAGACATAACTAGATGCTTCTTCATTTTCGGCGGAGCAACGACCTTCGCTATTCGAGGTATCTTGACAGCAAAATTCTCCACGTATTGCCTATTCTTCCCCCCAAAGCAATCAAAGACCTCTACTCTTTTTCTGTGATGTTGATGTTGACGGAGATCCAATGATTACCTGCGTACGATAATAAATTTTTTTGTAAATAATTTGATTTAAATGGAAACATATAGAAGAAAAAATGATTACAATTTACAAACAGAGGAAAATGGAGCCGATCAACATCGACAACCCCACAAATTTTTTAGTCCGCCCATGAGATGGAAGCTCTCCTCTCCCGTAAGCAAGAAGAATGTCAGGTAATTCATATGCTTTTTTATTACGCAAAAACTTGAGGTATGTTGTTTCCATTTGGAGGCAGAACAAAGCGTTCATGAAAGCAACACGGTTTGGAGTCCAACGCCTCAAAGATGTAATCTCTTGCCATATATATATATAACCGCATCCATATCCTGCATAAAATGGAAATGAAACCAATGCAACATCAAAGATGTGTTATTAAGATATGACCATTCAAACTATTAGAAGAAAACAATACCTCGTTCCCAAACCATTTTCAGCCCTTATTATCCATATAGATGCGGTCATATTAAAGATAGTATGACCAATGTTAAGAGTGTTGGCTGCGTAGACCATTCCATGAATCTATTCCAAGTTTCTTCAGATATATAATACAATGTCGAATTCGAAGAACCATCATCAGACATTGGTTCATCACTAAGAATGGGTTTAGATCATTTTTCCCACAAGGAAGGCGGTTGAGCTGAAGTTTCTGGCATTGGTTCAACTTTTGGTGGTCGAAATGTAGTCATTGGAGTCTACCAATCTCGTGGTTCTTCATTATTGGGCTGCGATGAATCAAAGTTGGGCACATACGATGCCTGTGAAAGTCCATCCATTATTTTGTGGAGATCCTCTTGTGTACTCATCTTATGGTTGATATCTGATGCTTGACTCACCTTCACATATGATGCATCATGTTAATTCAAGAAACAATATCAAATGAAAAATTCTCAACAAACATAGAATGTGTATTCTAAAGGCAAGATTGGCAAAATGGAGAGGTAACGGATAGCTGAAAGCAGCTGAAGCGACAGCTGAGAGGGGAAACTGAAGCTAGAAGCGAAAGCTGAAGCCGATAGCAGTAGATAGAGCTGGGAGTTAGAATTGAGAGTGGAAACATAAAATAAACTTTATAGTTAAAAAATCAAAATTATTTATTTATTATTAAATTATTAAAAATAAAAATTCATTACTTAAGAAATTTGAAAATAAATATCTAAAGTTTCAAAAATAATTTATCTACAAAATCACTATATATATTCGTCAATATTATTTTGAACTCCTGCCATATATGCATCATTAGTAGGTGTGCAATATGTTCTTTAAATTTTATACTTATCGAGAAGTAAAGTTTTTATATTAAATTTAATTTATAAAATCTTATGATATCATTTTTTATTTTACTATAGAATAATCTTAAGTTTTTCCCCATATTTGTACACTAATATATGCGATAGTTTTTTAAAAAGGTGATAATTTTTTTGGTTACTAACAAATAAAAAGAATATAATTTTGGATAGTTTTTAAAAAATTTGTTTATTATTTTATTTTTGAACAGAAAAAATATATTATTTAATTTTTTTCCCACAAACACCGCTTCATAACACTCTACTTCTTAGAGTTATAACGCTCGTCAGTTATCTAACATAAGTACACGTGTGAGATTATAGATAATTAATTGTGATGGGCGTTGAGTGGAGGCTGACATCACGCTACCATTAAGGAAACGTGTTAACAATCTTCCTTTAAGTAAGGCAGATCAACAACAAACTCAAAACATATAACGTGTATTCTAACTAAGGTAGATCAACAACAAAGTCAAATCGTAGAACGCGTATTCTAACTAAGGCAGATCGAGAACCAACTCAAAACCAACAATTCATTAGAACCGAGTTTTCAAATCCATTACAAACCGATTACACATTCATTACAAATCAAGTAAACATCTAGTACACATCAAATGTCATAACAACATAAGTTCACACATAATCTATTACAAACTGAGTACACATATATTACACATCCAAATAACACAATAATTAGCATATTTGACACAAACAACCATACATCCTAACAATTACTAACATGCAACAATGACATAAGAGAAAATGGTGAAGAGAGTGTTATTTTGCCTTTCTTATCCTGCCTTTTGACTTCGTAGACGATGACTCTCCTTGGTCTCTCACATCTCTCCTTGGTCTCTCACTTCCATATGTGAATTCTTATGTAGTGACTTCATTTTTCGCAAATTTGTCATCAAAATGCTTCTCTAGCCTCTGTTCCATTGCAGAGAATTTCTGCTCAAACAACTGCGCCACAAAAGTCTTCATATCTTCATCAAAGTTCACTTGCTTAGGTTTACTAGAGAGGACCTTCTGCTTCCTTTTCTACACACCATGATCTGGAAGTCGTTTCTTTCCCTTTTTAGGTTTGGAGGCTCTAGGAGTTTGAAAGTTTTCATCATTCTCTGCTTCTTCGTCATCAACCTCAAAAGAAACCTCTGGAGTGTCTTCAAACTGCCAAATATGGTCGCTAAAGTCATGCGTACTCCTTATCAGTGCATGGAGTCGATTGACTCTACAATCCACCACATCACCTTCTCTATGAAACTCCATAGTCTTAAACACATCCATATTCCCTGTCCAGGAGATGTATGGATAGGTGACGTCCTACAAAAGAAAGGTAAACACAGTTAGATTGTTATAACTCATTTCAAACCTTTGTCGAGTTTTTTTTCCCAAGAACTTTCCAATCTTTGGTATCGCTTCCATTGCCCAAATCCGCAATGCCTAGGAAAAGCCATATAACACGTAACTAGTAGTTTTCTCCTTCAGTTTGTCACCGTTTTTGACCACTAACTCTAAAAGAAGATCAAAAGCAGCAACTCCTAAGGATACTTTCAAAGCTTCTCAATATCCATTACTACCTTTGTGTATTTGAAGGGAATATTAGCCTTCTCATCTCTCGTTAAAACCACACACAAAATGATGGAAAGGTAGAGCAGTCGTATTCGATCAACATTCCTCAACTTATTAACAACTTCATTGTGCTTCGTCCACAGGGTCAAGAAAGAAATTCCCTCTTTCTCTTCTGCACTTTGCTCTAGAAACCACCGTCATCTTCCTAGTCATCGACTTCCGTAACTGGAAGATTAGTGTTGCACTCATGCCCGATTACTGCGTGAAACTCTTGCAATGAAAAACAGAGTGGTCTCCTCGCAAAGACAAACCAAAGCTCGTGCTTTTTGTATGTGACAAGTTCCCTACCCAACAAGTTGTGTATCACTCTCGCAAAGTACCCCAAACCATTGTCAAACAACTTAAAAATCTGTGAAAAACCTGATATTTCTTCACTTCTTTCAACTCCTTTGTCAGCCATGTCTCCAACTTTTTCATAACTTTTACCAACTTGCAGTTGTTATTGATCTGAGACACTTGCGTCTCCTCACCCTCCTTAAAAAGCCGCTTTTGTAACTCTTGAGACATACCTACAATCCATAATACAAATTGCTAAGTTCAACTAAATAGCATAAATATAGACTTTTCAAATCAACAAGATAAAGTGTCATAAAAAGCACAAAAAACAATGAGAGTAATCTCCTTTCTACCTAATTTAGAATACGTGTTTCACTTGAATTTAACATCAAAAAGAACAACAATCTATGCAAAATTAAATCATTAAGATACTAATCAAATCGGTACTCTACATATACAAATCAACCCGTATACTAATATACACATATTTGATCACTCTTTCATATGTAAATCGCTAAGAGACTAAAACTAACATGCAAGTTTTTTCAATGTGTAGGTGATGACTAATCGACCCCTACAACTAATTAAAATTGAAAAGAGATACAAATCAAATCTTCAAAATTAAGGTTTTAAGAATCTAGAGGACGAAACACATACTTTTGGCTTAAAATCGTAAGATTTTGCTGAAATTGATGACGAACGAGAGAAAACGATGAAGAACAGACGACGAGAGAATACTCCAAAGTTGGAGAAGCTCCTGCG
Source organism: Anastatica hierochuntica (assembly GCA_900406275.1). Taxonomy (NCBI): domain Eukaryota; kingdom Viridiplantae; phylum Streptophyta; class Magnoliopsida; order Brassicales; family Brassicaceae; genus Anastatica; species Anastatica hierochuntica. Next base: position 56,208 of record OVAN01000341.1, read on the forward strand.
GGAGAAGACGACGAAGAAGGACAACGAGAAAGAAGAAAAAGAGAAGAAAAAACAGAGAACTCTGACATGGATTTAACCGTATGAAGAAGAAGAAGAAGATGCCAAAGACGGCGAACTTTTTTTTTTTAATTTACCTTTTTTACGGCTAAAAAGAAGAAAACGACTTAAAAGATTAATTAGAGTTTTTACACTTTACATTTCTTTTTTTACTCATTTTTCTTTTTCTATATAAATTATATTTACAAAAAAAATAATTATTATATATTTTAATTAAATTATATTTAGATTAATTATAATGGTATTAACATTAATTAAAATTTTAATAAGATAAAAATGTTAGACAAAATTTTAATATGACAAGTCCAAATTGAAAGTGTCTATTTTTTTCATTTTTACTTATTGACTTCATATTATAAATTTTGTTTGACTACGAATCAGTGTTTCTTATTGACTTCCTATTAATGTGTTACTTATTGACTTCATATTATAAATGTTGTTTGACTATGAATCAGGGTTTCTCAACCACATAATCTTCATCAAAAAGAAAAAAAGTTTATATGTAACAATGACTAAGCTTCTTTCGCAAGGATTGTAAGTTCTGATAGATTTTGTCGGAAAAAATTGGGATTAATTATGAGTACTTATATGTAATTGAATCTTTGGTTTATTTTACTTTTCTTACCAAGGTGATCCTTTTGTTTTTATTCTATACATATACTATTTGATAAGAAGAATTCTTTTGAGTGAGTGAAACATACTCTTTATTTTGCTTAAAGAGTGAAACTTACAATTACGTTCTTCATTTAATTAAGTTAGCTAAAAGAGAGAACAAACGTAAGACAATTAGTCTAATGATAAAGCTCAAACAATAAGCCAATAACTAATGAACTACTTGGTGACCCAAACAAAAAAAAAACTGTCTTAGTTTTGTTAGTGTGGTGTATAGTAATACTTTTAATTTTAAATTGAACTTTGGTAACAGCTATACTTCTTTTTTTTTTTCAAATTTCAAAATTTCAATGTTTATGTGTCTTGTGTATAAATATATATTTATGTGTATGTCTATGTGTGTGTCATAATTACTTATCAAGTTTATGATACTGTATGATAATTAGTGAAACTTGAGCTTTAAGAAACAATCGATGTCGCTTAATAAAATAGGATGATAGTTTGAACTTTTTTTTACCTTGACGACAAATAATTGTTTTTTTTTTTGGTTAAGGTAGATGGTTTAATTGCATGGCTATATTTAGGAACAGTCAAATATTCTTTAGCCCAAAATTAAAGTGTAAAATATCTTAATTTAATAAATATCATAGTTTAAGAAAAGCCATATATCGTCGATTAGTGGGTGGGTCCAAAAATGTTTAAAACTCGTGAAGCTAAGTAATCTAAGTTCATCATGATATATGTCTTTTAAGTTTAATACAAAAGTGAAACTGCGTTAACAATTCTATTACAAGAAAAGTTTAAGGTTGCCCTTCCCAGAAGACCTCATCATTATGTTATTTTCTTTCTCAAAGTTCGTGGTTTCACTCCCTGCCTTTTATAATCTTCAACTAGTTTGATCCGTTCCTTACATTAACATTTTGTAAATATCTTTCTTAACATATACTATCTTATAATTTTTAAGATAACTCACAATGAAAATAGATGTTTATTTTGGTATCTTCCTAACCACATTGTATTTATATTTAGTTAGTTTACTATGTTATCTAGATTAAGGGTGAACAAAATACCCGAACCCGAATAACATAACTGAATCAGACACGAAAAATTGGTATTGAACGCAAACCGAAATCGAAATATCCGAACAAATTTTAAAATTTAATATCCGAAGAATCGAACCAAAACCCAACCTGAACCGAAATATTTCGTGTATTTAAAAATATTCGAACTATAATAATAAATTTAAATATATTAGCTAGTTTTAGATCTAATATCCAAAAACATTCAAACATATGGAAACATGTATATGAATTATTCAAAAATACTAAAAAATATTTAAAATACCCTGAAAATTAGTAATAATATACTCGAAATATCATAAATATTTACTGATTTTTTAGCCAAATGCCCAAAATGAAATAATTTTTATACTAATTATAAATATTTAGTCATGCATTGTTTACATTTCTTTATTTTATTGTTATTTTATTTTGGATTTTTGAGGTTTTTAAGATGCATTTGGAAATTTTGAATTTTTTACATAATTTAAATGGATAGTCTGAACCGAACCTGCAAAAATCCGAACCGAATTCGAACCGAAAAACATAAATACCTAAATGGATCTTGAACCTCTAAATCCGAAAATCCAAAACTCGAATAGACTCGAACCGAACCCGAACAGATACCCAAATGTCCACTCCTTCTGGACTTTAACATGTTTACCTCGAACAAACAACTTCTTTGGATCATAGAAATTTTAGTTCCAATTTCTAACCATTATTTATTTTGTTACCGACTAAGCAGGTTAAATATCCGATAGAATAGTCATGATAGTACAACTTTATTTGACATATCGCGTTTTTTTGACACTGAAAATCTTTCTTATTGGAACAGAGCAATGCTTACAGAGTTTTTGAAAAAACGCAGAATACCAGCTATGAGAGCTGACAATTGGAAACTCCACTAGGAGACCAAAAACAAAGGCAAAACCAAATCCAAAAACAAAGGCAAAACCAAAATCATCAAGTCAACACAAGAAACAGACAACCATTGAAGATACTTCAATGCATCAACTCGTCAACCCTTCCTTGAAGCAGAAGCTTCCAACAAAATGCTATTTAGCAACTAACAAGGGTCTACTTATGCTATATAAGATTGATACATGTGGTCTTTAGTGATATTTGTGGCAATTTTTTGCGTAAGAACAATCCTTTTATTCGATATTGAGTTCAGACTCCACATACTTGAGGAAAAAAGGAAGTTTGTAATCTCGTTACTCAAGTGCCTATAACGAGGGAACTTGCCAGAGGTGTTGATCACTTTTAATACTTTCTCCGAGGCTATTTCGAAAATCACATGGTTGTAGTGTAGTGTATTCAAGCTCTCCATTGCCCATTGAAGATCTTGTAATCACATGGTTGTAGTGTAGTGTATTCTAATCTCTTTTGACTCATTCTAAGCCATAGATGTATCTAATGTTGCATATAGCATAGTTGGGTTCGTTTTCATGTACAAGGAAGATATATCTCGGGGAATGGAGTTGGAGGAGTGGGTTGGAGCAAAAACATGAGTAGAACGAAAGAGAAAAGAGACTTAAGCATAGACAAAATTATATAGACTAACACATGCATTTATACGAAGTTGTGTCTGTTTCGTATTTGTGTAGAGCAAAAACAGGGAGGTACCTCCGACATTAGCAACATTTATACGGCGCCGTTCTTGCTCCATATCTTCCTAGAGCATTAAGGAATAACTGGATCCAACCCGGTTCACATATAATGGCTATAAATACATTTTGGAAACATGTTAAAACTTAAGTTTTATTTTTTCTTTGTCTCTTTTGGTGAGATTAAATACTTTTTGAATTTTTAATTATCTTTTATGCAAATATAAGTTTTTTTGTCTTTTACTTTTCATTTTTAATCATGATTATGTTTGTTTAATGTGTTTTTACATGTTTTCCTATAATGAGTGAGTAATCTTTATGTGCAGATCAAGGTTAGGTAGAATATAGCTCCTTGTGGTTCGACTTTAACTGTTACAATACATACTTATACTTACGGTTATTTAAGAATTAGAACTTCATCTCTATCAAACTTTTCATTGAGCAGTGTCCTTGTTTTAAACATAACATATTTAAATATTTGAAAACTTGATATATGCATTATTTTACATGTATTTAGGCACATGTTTTATTGTGTTTTGAACATTTTCATCCATATTAGTATCTAATCTTGTCATATTTACATTATTTGGTATTTATTAGTGTTTTAAGCATCTTTGTATAAGATTATGCCTTTTGTATTGCATTTTGTGTGTTTTTGTGTCTTTTCTAGGTGCTAATGGAGTATGGATCTAAGTAATGCATTTGGGACTTGGATAAGATGCAATTCGAATCAATGAAATGCAAAGTTAACCCCAACAGCCTAAATATTGGATCATATGGATGCCTTCCACCACTTGAATCAAGCTCATCTTCTGGGACAAGATAAGAAATTGAGTTGGTTTCATTTTGACGGTGATTTCAGCTTATTTCGAATTAAGTTTCAAGAGTTATGGAGGAAATACCGAAGACATATTTGTTGTCAGGAGCACATCGACCGGTGCACAACGACCGGAGCAGCTCGATGTAGCTTACAGGATGATTCGGGGAGCACATAAACCGGAGCTGACCATTGTAGCTTCCAGGATGATTCGGGGACAACATCAACCCGAACACATCGATCTGCACCCTGTCTCAGACCGACGAGAACCTGAATTTGACAAAGAAATTCATGAACCGACTCGGTTTGTCTCGGGTCGACCCAACCGAATCAATTTAGCATTTAAGCAATTTTAGACACTTGCAAGACCTAAGTTTGATTTATTTTGGGTCTCTTTTAGCTAAGTTCAAATTTTTATATTGAATCTTTGTAATACTTTAAGAAAGTTTAGATTTTTCATATCTCTTCTCTTTCTTAATGATGATTATCATTGATTCTATCATTTTAAGAGTTTTTAGCTATGTGTGAGTAGTTCATAGATATTGATTATGGGTGACTAGATTTAGAGATGATTGAGTGTTGATGAATGATGTTTGATGCTTGATCTTTGTAGATTCACATGTTTAGAGGTCGCTTTATGCTAGATTAGACTTGAGAAAGTTGACTCTAGACTTTAGGAATTTCACGACCAGAAAGTGTTCGATGAAATTCCCAAGAGAACTTTAAACATGCTTTTCATTTTCAACCTATGAGAATAGTTGATCGATTGAGATTATATGTTGGTTCATTGAACTTATGCGTAATGATTATTGATTGCTTAATTATCATTGAGAGATTTGTATGATTAAGTGATTAGTGAATGCATTAGTCCATGAGAATGAGTTATTTGACTATGATTGGTTCTTTCCGTTGAACGATTTTTATTGCATGATTGAGCATCATTGATTAGCATTTAGCATTCCTATTTCAATTATCTAGCATATGATCCACATTGCTTTTATATCTCCAAACTTCATCTTTTGTCTTGTTTATTTTTTTTATTTGTTCTTTTTTTGTTTTCATCTAGTTTGTCTTTCTTATATTATAATTACTCTCTAGATCGAATCAAAAACTACTCTATCTATTTGGTTTAGCTTAATTAAAGTTTCTATAGAGGTAATTGTGCTAATCTTTGCTCTTTATGGTTCGACCCTTTCTATGCTATAAAAACTATTTGTGCTCTTGCGATTTAGTTTGGATTTTTAATCCGGATATAAAATTAAAATTTCTCTCATCAAAATTGCTTCCCGAGAAAGTTGAATTTATATTGTATAAGCGTAAAAGACTTATTTTGAAGCACTTTTATCACCATAAAGTTAAAGGTGAGACTTGTAATTGTTAAGGTTGGATAAAAAATCAATAATATTTATTTCGATCTATTATTCATGGTGATTCAATTCAAAAAAATTGGATATACAACAAAATTTGAAAAAATAATAATTTAAATAACAAAAATTTATCTCTGTTTTTCTTTCACAAAAATTACTATATGTTTAAAATTTAGATATGATTAAACACATATAAACCGTGTAACTACTATCTATATATGTAAGTTTTTTTTTGTCAAATCTATATATGTAAGTTTTATTCATGAATTAATTAAATTATATAAATTGGATATTTACTTTGACTCATTTATAAAGACATATATAGATAAGATTAAACACATATAAACCGTGTAACTACTATCTATATATGTAAGTTTTATTAATGAAATTATTAAATTATATAAATTAAAAGGAAAAATAAAATTTTAATAAACTTGTAAAAATTGGAAAATTTTAATATTTAGGATGCTTTTAATTAAATTAAAATTTACAAACAAAAGTTTTTAGTTATTTCCACTTGTTAGTTTACGTTAGACCGATATCCGCGCACATACCCGAATCTTTTTATATAGTTTGTAAATATTGATTACTTCATAAATTTTTAATCTATTAAGATATATTTTCTATAAAAACTTTTTAACAAAATTACATCAATATTTTGTTTATATGCTATCAATTGACACTATGTATGTACGCCTTTTTAAAATGTTACTAGATTTCAATCCGCGTTTTCAAAACGCGGGATTAAGTTTTTTTGCATAATTTAATACAAAAAGTTAAAGATGATATCAGTTTTAATTAAAAATAAACTATAATAAAGAACAAATAGTTTTATTATTAAAACATATTAACAATATGGATTTTCGATTCGATTTCAAAATGAAAATGAGTTCTTCGTACCATATTTATATCATACGTGAAGCAATGATACAACTCTAAAGTCAATTCATTTGTATTATCGTTGACAACTTTTTACTATTTTATTAATATAAAAATAATAACTTTTTGATCCGTGCTTTAAAACTTTCATAATACAATAATTGAGAAGCTTTGCACATATGGTATGAATCCTTACAGTAATCCACATATCTAGATTACTATATAATTTTAATATAATATCAAAAGAACATAAACTCGTAATCAATATATCTAGATTACTAGAATATTAATTCAATTATCGTGAAAAAACAATAAATCAACCAATATCTTTATCATAAAAATAACTATATTCTGGTAAATCAATCGTTACCATAAAAAGATGTTAGGAGTTAATTTTGGAACTTCAAAAACAAGATATAGGATATATATTGTTAAACAATATTATTTAAGCAAATCCGTTATCTTTGTTAATTTGTTATCATTCAAAAATAAAATATGAATTAAATATGTTATCTATATAAAGATTAAGAGAATATTAATTCGTTATCATAAAAAGAATACCATCAGTCCATCAATTTTTTAAGACATGATTTTAAAATGATGCATATCACACGTAAACAAAGGTTGTTGTGTTTCTATTTTAATAGTATCGATATCATTTTATAAATATTGATATAATAATTTTGTTTTAGTATTAGCCAAAAATAACCTTTAGTGGTTTATTTTGTCCATTTACAAAGAACGTTTTTACGATTTTTAAAGATCACATACTCACATGATTGTGTAATACGTAAATATAAATAATGCAGTCAAAACTTCTATACATTTCAATTAGAAACTAATAACCCAACATTTTATATATCGTTTATGACTCTTGTATCACTGCTCATTTCCAAAGACTTGTGAGAACCATCCATCCAATAGTATGAATCAAAACTAGGAAAAAAATGCCAATCTATGATCGATCTTTGATATGAAAGAACAATTGAGGCAAAACGTCCATTAGATTTTCAATCGCCAATTGTTGCACCACGTAGATTCCAACTCTTAAAGTAGAAGAAAAATTTCAGGAACGTAACTGCCAACTCATGATCAATCTTGGATTCGAGAGGGCAACATATATGTTTTCATATTCAAAGACCTTCGACCATCAGACACACCGAGAAGCTACAGTTTCGTACTCCGCACATGTTTTTTTCTCATTTGTTAATCTTCTTTTTATTTTCCACTTCTATGTCTCCACCTACTTCTGACTCAATCGATAAAATTACAAAGATATATAACTCATCACATACACATAAGTTTTTTTCTCTTCTTCCTTATCGCCATATTCTTTGTCTCTACCACTGAACTACGTATTTCTTCATTCTTTCAAATGAGCCATATATTATACGAGGTTGCCTCTATCCCCATAATATATTTATCCATTGTTATAGCTACATATAAGCTGATATAAACATCAGAAATGTGTTACAAGATAAAAGAAAGAATTGGAACCACGAAATTGAGGTTCTGATAGACCTCAAGAAAGCAAGTAAAGAACAATATAATCAACACTTAAATTTGAATATTTTAACTATATGTGGCTAAAATGAAGTGATAGATCAAAAATTGACTGTTTGGAGAGAATCTGTAATTTTTATGTATATAATACTAGATAGATTATTATAGACTAATCGAATAGATGATATAAGTTCAAGGGATAGATGAGAGATGTTAGAGATGTTAATCGAGAGATATTAATGATTTTAAGGGACAAATAAGAGAAGTCAAAGGGATAAAAGATGAATCAAGAATTCAATGTAAACTCAAAACAAGTAGAACACATGTCAAATTTTTGAGTATTGACGTGACGAAAATATGGAGGGAGTTAACCCTCATTTATATTATGTAAGTATTAAATGGAAAATATAACTATAATATCATATCTGTTTATGTTTACTTATCAAATTAACATATATTCATGGGTGGTTGACTTAAATAACATCTTATTATATAAAGCGGAACGTATTCAACGTAAGCTTGACACGTCATAAAATTATAATTCACGAGATTCCAACACGTGTCATTAATTGGTCGGATTATTGACATGTGTCAAGTATCTCAAATTTCAAATTTCGTGTAAGAAAATTTTTTATTTTACATAAATAAGTAAAATTTTTTATTTCCATTAAACATTGAAAGTTGAATATTAAATATTTTTTTATCAAAATATTCAATATTAATTATTATATATGCAAACATGATAAAATTATAATCTTATATATTATTTGAGAATTGAATTTGTATTAGATTTAAATTTGATGTAGTTGATTACATGAACACCCTTAATGAAATTTTAATTACTTAAGCAACTAAAATATAAAAAGGAAAAATAATTTAAAAGAACAAAAATGGAAAACTAACAAAACCAAAAACTCAATAAAAAGGAAAATTTTTAATAACTTTATCTAATCATCATTATAAATATAAATAAGACTAAACATATACTATTTTAAAATTATCAATAATCTTAATTACTTTTAAAATTAAATAAAAAAATAATTATTAATGAGTTAGCAAAAAAAAAAGATTTTTTTTCAACCACACATTAAGACTAGTTGTCTCCCAGAGAGGGTAGCCAGCTAGGAAAGGAAGAGTGTACAAAAGTATAACTATTATAAAAAGTACGAATTCGACGCGCAAGGCCATCGGCTTGTTTATTCATCACGCGCGGGATGAGTGTCAGCTGGAAGCCTGTGTACTGTTCGCGAAGTTGCTGATGATCCTGGAGCAAAGTGTAAAAGGCTGGCCATCCTTCAACATCATTTATAAGCTTGATGAGCTCCGCGCAATCTGTCTGGAAAGTCTGACAATGTAACCCACG
>OVAN01000342.1:0-65226 GCA_900406275.1 Anastatica hierochuntica
ATTTTCGGGATATTTTAAACATATCTGAAATGGATCCGAAACTTCAAAAATTGTAACTGAATATGTAACACTTCCAAAAACCGAAATACAAAAAAAACGGATCCAAAACGGATCAGAAACGGATATTTTCGAGTATTTTGGGTTCGGATCAGGATATTTTAAACAGATCTGAAACGGATCNTGAAACGGATCCGAAACTTCAAAAATTGTAAATGAATATGTAACGGTTCCAAAAACCTAAATTAAAAAAAACGGATATGGAACAGATCCAAAACGGATCAGAAAATGAAATTGTTCTGACCCAAAAAAAAAGGCTAAGAATTCGATCCTTAGAATCCCATTCTAAGGATCGATCCTTGATAAACTCAATTTGTTTTTTTTTTTTAATCTCATTTGCCTAAGAGATTGTGTCAAGGATTCTAGTAAATCCCCCGTTGGACATGGTCTAATAGCCCTCGGGGGAGGTTTGGCGAATCAATTTCTCCCAGCGCTCGAACTTCTCTTTTAATAGAGGGGTTTTTACCACTGGACCAACATTTTGTTGGTTTTATGATATTAATCTAACAATAAAATTATAGTTGTAATAAAAAGAGAAAAATTAAATGCTTTCGTACCTGTTCCACTTGTCTTGCCACTCACAAAAGAGAACGGCACCAGTGGCCTCCGTAAGCCCATAGACATGCATAACTTGAAACCCCAACTGCTCAACTTTCTTTAAAAGGGTAGCCGGTGGAGATGAACCTCCAGTCAAAACATGAACCGGCCTGGACCTCTGTGACATGTCAAGCGGCTTTCCTTGTAGGAGTATGTTAAAGACAGTAGGAACACAACACATATGCGTCACGCCATGCTTTTCTATGTTATTATAGATCTCGGGGGCAGTGACGTGCCTCATACACACGTTGGTTCCCCCACGTGCAGCCACCGACCACGTGAGTGTCCATCCATTGCAATGAAACATAGGCAGAGTCCAAAGGTACACGGGGAAGGTCCCCATTTCCCAGGCCATAATCGTGCTCAGGGAGCTTAAATATACTCCCCGGTGGCTAACTACCACACCTTTTGGATCAGATGTACTGCCCGACGTGTAGTTCAAGGAGATCGGATCCTGCTCGTTTTGAATACTTAACATACGAGCAACTAAGGTTGACGTTGGTTCACCCTTACGAATAAGACCCTCATAGTCTAACTCCTTAGACAATGCTCTTTTAGGGAAGTTGGTGTCGTCGTCAATGAATATGACAACCAGGCTCAGTCGTGAGTCTTGGTATGGTAGTAGATCTAAGATTTCTCGAGCCATGTGCTCAAATTGGCGGTCTATGAAAAATATCTTAGGCTGGGCGTGGCGGAGGATTGATGCAATGGATTTTGCGTCGAGGCGGGTGTTGATAGGATTAAGAACAGCCCCAGCCATGGGAACGGCGAAGTGCATCTCATACATGGCCGGGATGTTTGGAGCCAAAACGGTGACCTACACATACATATATGAGATATATCATATGTCACATGTTGTATAAATACAAGTTTTTGGTTGGTATAACATTAAAACTGCTAGTAGTTTTAATGCTTAAAAACCCTCTGTTTCTTGAGGCTTCTGAAATCATTTTCTGGGTCTTAGAAAACGATTATAATCGAACTTTTCATTATCATGAATCAATATTTACATTTTATGAAGAAAAAAAATACTCAGTCCATGTTTAAGTTGCTGTAGAGATACATTAAGAAATTTATAACACCTGTGATCCAGTTAAAAGACAAAAAAAGAAAAAAAAATTGTTAGGTAGAGGCGAGAACGAGAGAGGGAGAGAGACATACGACATCATGCTTCCCGATATTAAGAGAGAGGAGGGAGGTGGCAAGACGACAACAACGGTCATAGGTTTGCTGCCAAGTGAAACAAGTTTGTCCATAGATTATGGAAGTTCGATTGGGATAACATTCCGAAGCTCTCTTCAAGAATGTTATGGGCGTTAGAGGAACGTTGTTTGCTTCACATAAAGCCATATTATCCATCTTCTTTTCGTGTGTATGTGTGTTTTTTGTGAGGGAAGAGGGATATGCAAATATATAGAAATTGTTTTCACGTTTGTGTGACCACCAGCCACTCTCTAGTTGAAAATCAAGCATCAATAAACGTGGCGACAAAAAACTACTGATAATAATAAAACGTTTAGCATGGGTCTTCCCTTACCAACAACTGGCTGTGGTTCTAACTTCTAAGATAGAAAGTTGAAAATCAAGCATAAATAAATTATAAATGTGGCAATAAAAAAAAAAGTAGATATACTCTATCTGTTACATATTCTTTTACAAATGTTTAAAACTTTTTGCATTCTGATAATGATATTGTTAATTTTTATTTTTATCAAAAAAATTTTTTTTATTCAATTTATTTGTTTTACATAGAAAACATCACTACTAAAACTAGTTCACACTAAAAAACCATATTGCAGAATACAAACAATCATAAACACTAAGACCATCTCCAACCCCACTCCATTTTTTACTCCATAAAGGAGTAAAATGTAATTTGGAGTAGGAAATGCTTCATCCCCACTCCATTTTCCACTCCATAATAGAGTAAAATGTGGGTTTACTCCATAAATGGAGTAATACATTTTTTGTTTGTTAATTACTCCATTTTTCACTCCAAAATAGTGTAAAATAGAGTAGGATTGGAATAAAATTCAACTCCATTATAGAGTCACTCCATTTTAAAAGAAAAAATAAAATTTTACATTGAAAATGCCCTAAATAACATTAAATTTTTGCAAAGAAATTATCATTTAAGGTGAAACACAAAAGTACCTCTCAAATTTCCCTTAAATTGAAACACAAATTGAAACAGAAAACAATCTCGTGCTTTAGCATGGGTCCTTTCCCTTATCAACATAATTAATGCTGGTCAATTTAATGCTACATTGGGAGAAGGTTGAGCTAACTATATTTATTAGAGAAATTTCTTTCAAGCCATCAAAAAGACATTTGGGAATAACATTTTTTTTTAAGGTGAACTATTCTATCACATATTCTCCTTGTTTCGCAAAAATTGTCATTTAAATTTTTTTTTATTTCATAAAAAGTGTCGTTTTAGATTTCCAATGTAACTTTTTAATTAAAAATTCTATTATACCCTTTGCTCATAATTTATTTCTTTTTAATTTAATTCATAATAATTTAATCAATGACACATTAAATAAAGGCAAATTTTTATAATTACAATTTTTCTTAATATGTATAAAATATGTCAAAATGACATTCTTTAAAACGGAGGGAGTAAGTCTTTTTTACATACCACACTCTAAAAATTGCAATTTTAGATATAGTAATTATAATTTTCCATTCAAATTTAATATTTTATGGTTATAGTTTGATTTAAGAGCTTTAAGATTTATTTTTTGTGTTTAAGATCTAGTTTGATAGTTTAAAATTTAGTTTTAGTTTCATGATATTTTTGAAAAACATATCATATCAATAATGTTTTTGGAAAAAAAAAAAGAAAAGTTTTGATAATATTTTTGGAGAAAAAAATTAGTGATATTTTTAGAATTGCCTTTTTAAATATCTTCTTCCATTTGCAATCCATATCAAAAGGTTAAGTTAGCATTTCGTCTGTGCGGGTTCAATTTTTATTGAAAGTTTTAATCTTTATTTGAATAAAACATTTGATTATAAAAATTATGTTATATTAATATACAAGTTTATCCGACCCAAATATATAAAATAATTTTAAAAAGGGAAGTAGGTATAGTAACCAAACAAAAACCCAAGTTAAAAAACTAACCATTCCACAAAAAGATCACATAGTTTTTTATATATACTATCCAAAGTATCATTTTGCCACAACTTGTTTTTTGTTTTGGGATATGTGCAATGATTTTCCATTCATGTAGAAATACTATCTTCTCATGGGTGCTGAAAATTCTACGTAAAATAGCATTTATATTTTAATTGTTTATGTTTACTACTATTTATTGACTTTTGAGTTTATTCTTATCTTTTAGAACTTATATTATAAGTTGAGTTTTGACATAAAATTAGACTAGATATGTATTTAAAATTTGTGTAGAAAAGTTTGAAAGGAAGGCTAAGCCTTTAGAAAAATGGAAACTTTCTCTGTTTTATTTATCTCTTCTTGCCGTTTACAACCGATTGTTGTTTACATAAAGAGAAGGAGATGATATCAGATCTTCTTACACGTGTCTTGATCATATATCATTGTCATCATATCCAAGAAGAGCAAATTTATTGGATGTTGATATTTGACTGTCTTTTGCTCCTAACAAATTGTCCTTGACTCCTTTCTTATTCTTATCCTCTTCTTTTGTCTTTGTCTCAAGTTTTGTATTTGATGACCGTTGAGAATGATGATATGAAGGCTGGACATTTATATCATTTTGTTTGGGCTTGTACTCATCACGAGGCCCACTTCCTCTTCCTTCTGTTACAACATTCGAAACAACCTTTAGTTTTGTAACTGTGTTTCCTCTGTTCACAGCTCCTCTGTTCTCAGCTCCTCTGTTTCCTCTGTCAGCCCCTCTCAAATTTGAGATAGGAGGCTCGACTACACCAAGTCTGTATCGTAGAGAGGCAAATGGTCGATAAGGCAGAGACTTAGTAAATATATCCGCTATCATATAATGAGACGGGATGTGATGGACTAGCAAGGAACCGAGAGCAACCCGTTCACGGACATAGTGAAAATGAGTAGCGAAGTGTTTTGATCTTGCGTGATATGCTGGATTGGCAGATAGATACACAGCCGAAAGGTTATCACAAAACAGCTCGGGATTTTGAAGAAAAGGGATGTCGAGTTCCTTTAGTACCAAGCACATCCAAGTTATTTTCGAAGCAGTTTCAGAGAGTGATCGGTATTCCGCCTCCGTCGAGCTCTTGGACATTGAATCTTGTTTCTTAGAAGACCATGAGATGAGATTATTGCCTAAGTAAGTACAATAACCACCCTGGATCGTCTAGTTTCCTTACAACCGGCCCAATCGCTATCACTATAAGCTCGTAAAGTGAAATCCGTGTTGCGGTTGAAAGCAATGCCCATGTTCACAGTTCCTTTAATGTACCTTATGATTCTTTTTAGTAAGTTGTAGTCGGACATCCGTGGGTTGTACATCTTTTGACAAACATAGTTGACGGCGAATTGAATTTCGGGTCTTGTAAGTGTAAGGTATTGTAGTTTACCCGCAATGCTTCGGAAGTATGTTGGGTTCAGAAACTCAGCATCATCGATAGGAACCCTTTCTGGTTGAATAGGCAGCGGTGTAGAGACTGAAGAACAGCCTGTCATACCAGTTAAAGCAAGTAAATCCTCGGCATATCTCTCTTGAGAAAGGAAGAGCCCCTCCGAGTGGTGATGAGCTTGTATTCCGAGGAAGTAGTGTAACAGCCCCATGTCTTTCATTCTAAATTCAGCATTCAACATCTCAAGAAGATCTTGCATCATCGCGGAGTCATTTCCTGTTATTAACATATCATCAACGTAGAGAAACAACATTATGACATCTCTATTGCGAATACATATGAAAAGTGACAGATCATTGACGCTGCAAATGAATCCGAATTCGAGCAAAAAGGTGCTAAACTTATTGTACCATGCTCGGGGAGATTGTTTCAAACCGAATAGAGATTTATGAAGCTTACAAACATGATTCAGTCTTGCCTTGTCTACGAAACCGGCGGGTTGAACCATGTATACATCTTCGGTAAGATCTCCGTGGAGGAACGCGTTCTTTACGTCCATTTGTTTTGTTTGCCAATTCATTACAGTGGCTATGTGAAGAATGATTCGAACAGTGGAAGAACGAACTACCGGACTATATGTTTCGAGATAGTCGATACCTTCTTCTTGATGAAAGCCTTTGGCCACTAATTTTGCTCTTCGTTTATCCAAGGTCCCATCGGCATTTAGTTTTGTGCGAAATACCCATTTACAACCCAAAACATTCATATTTGGCGAGAATGGTACAAGAGACCAAGTGTTTGTTTCGTGACAATTTGATATCTCTTCATTCATCAGTTCATTCCATCGGGGGTCCTTGAGAGCCTCTGTGACTTTTTTGGGTTATGGGAGCGCGACTTTATTGTTGAGAAGAGCGTACCTTTTGTTGGGTTTAAAGGTCCCTGCCTTGGCTCTCGTGATCATCGGGTGTCCTGTCTCTCTTTCTGGTTGAACAAGTGACTTTGTTTCCTCTGTTTGCGTGGTGATTATGTCTGGAGTTTCAAAGAGCTATGTCCCGAGAGTATGTATACGTGAGCCGTCGCCTATAGGTTCAGGATCGGGGCCTGCCGTACGCCCGAAACTCACTCTTACATCCTCGGTAGAGACAGCTCTGGAATCGGACTATGAAGTTTCAGGAAGTTGATCATTCGTTGGAGAGGATAGAGCTGGTAGATTCTCGGGTTGGTGAGTGTTTATAGATTTATTGAGTGTTGTTTGGTGAGGTCGGAGGGCTGATGATCACTGGAAGAGATGAGACAAGATCTCGAGAGTCTGATGAGGAAGTATCGGGCAGAGGCTTTTCTGGAAGTTGAAAGCTTTGTTGCCAGGCCTTGAGGAGAGTTGCAGTGCCTGGTTTGTGAAGGTTCAGATATTTGTGAGCGAAAGGAAACGTGAGTTCATCGAAAATCACGTGTCGGCTTACATAGACCATGCCCGTTGGTGGATACACACATCGATAACCTTTGTATTGATTGTTGTATCCTAAGAAAACACATTGGAGGGTCCGTGGATCAGACTTGTGAGCGGTATAGTCTCGTAATGTGGTGTAGCATGCACAGCCGAAGGCTCTCAAGAATGAGTTTGTTGGGACTTCCTTGACGAGCTTTTCATGAGGACTTTGTGTTGTCTCAAGAGCAGCCGAAGGAAGAATGTTGCTGAGGTAATTTGCAATGCTAAATGCTTATACCCAGTATCGTTGTGGTACGTTGCTGTCGAAGAGCATTGAGAGGCCAAGCTCGGTGATGGTACGATGCTTCCTTTCGGCGATCCCGTTTTGTTCCGGAGTATAAGGGCATGAGACATATTGTTGAATTCCGCTCTCTTTTAATCTTGTTAAGAACTGAATGCTCATAAATTCACCACCACCGTCGCATTGAAAAATACCGATCTTTGTTTGAAGTTGGTTTTCGACTAGAGCTTGAAAGCCACAGAAAATTTCATAGAAACCCGACTTCCTTTTGAGAGGATATAACCAACAATACCGAGACCATTTGTCAACAAAGATAACATAATATTGAAATCCTTGAAAAGATCTTATAGGAGCCGGTCCCCAAAGATCGCAATGAATCCGTTCCAAAGGTCTAGTAGAAACAAAAGTAGAGACCGAGAAGGGTAAATGAGAGCTCTTTCCAAGCTTACAAGCTTCACACATACTATAGACACTTCTATTAAGTGTGATGAGCTTGTGAGATGATAGATGTTATAGGAATTTGTTATTGATATGACCGAGCCTTTTATGCTAAACTTCACCACTCGCTGCTTGTTGTCTAGAAGAAAACATAGCTGAAGACGTTGAGAGCTTAGATATTGGGTCTTTGTCATCAAGAACATAAAGGCCATCAATGCTTTTGTCCAACGTTAGAAGTTGTTTTGTTCGCTTGTCCTTAGCAATCACATTATCACAATCAAACTCAAAGGAGCATGGATAATCTTTAGTAATTTTAGAAACTGAAAGTAACGATTTGGCGATATTAGGACATACCAAAACATCCTTGAGTTTAAGATTACCTGATGTGGACGGTAAAGAGGTTGAGCCGGTGTGAGTTAAGGGAAAGAACTCTCCACTTCCGACCATAACACACTCATTTCCATAGTATGGTTCGGACTGTTGAAGGTGAGCCGGCGAACTGGTGACATGAGAAGAAGCTCCGGTGTCCGGGTACCATTCTCGACCAGCATTTTCTGTGATGTCCGTAATATGCAAGGCTATTAAGGTTGATGGCATTTCTTCACTCTGGTAAGTGTTGTTGAAGCGATGTCAGCACTTAAGAGCCTTGTGCCCTTCTTTACCGCAAATTTGGCATATTGGCCGAGCCTCATTGCCATAGCTACCTGATTTGTTTGAGCTTGGTGAAATTTGTTAATAAAACCCACGTCCTCTTGTTGAGAATGTACCACGACCTCTGCCTCTGCTTAATCTTCCAAAGGAGCTGCCTCTTCCTCTGAAATTTGTTCTGAAATTCATTGCCTTAGCTCCTCTGTTTCCTCTGTCAAAGTTGAATTCAATGACATTTCAATTTGCTTGGTGATTGAATTTTTTTTAACTTTGTATACCTAAAAAAATAGTACTACTATCAACAAATAGTAACATGTTGTATTGTATATTCTATATAGAATGGTACAATTTTAATTGTTTAATATTGAACACTACTTTTTACTCTTTTGTTTATTTTTACGTTTTAAAATTATAATATTACTTGAGTTTTAACATTTTATTTTAATTACAAGTAGATTTAGAAGTAATGTAAAAATTTATTTCAATTTTAATTACCTAGATGCTCAACAATGTGCACACATTCTATACACGACCAAAATATTACTTTTTTCTAAACACTTCTATTTTTTATTACTTTGAAACTGTTGAGTCAATATGAATGACTTCAATTATATATTTAGGAATATAAAAATGAAAAACATAATCTGTATCATTTGACCATTGATCCTTAACCAAACTATCAGTTGTTTTATTCGATCTTCTTGGAACTCAATGGAATGATATATCATCAAATGTATTTGTCCACCATTTTCTTTATCTGATCCAATTCGCATTAATAAAGTTTGAGCTTTGCACCTCCATCAAATTCCGGACTCGTTGGCAATCCCCCTCCATAACAACTTTTTGATCAACAAATTCTGTAACTCTGCCTCGAAGGTTGAATGTATTATCATCCCAGTAGCTTGTCCAACTCTTAAAAACCATCCAACATCATCTCTAATTAACCATCTGACCATTGTTTTACTATGAGTATTCTGAAAACCTCCATCATAATTGCATTAAACACATCTTTTCTGCGGCCTTTTCCATACAAAGATTTTTGAAAAAAGCAAACGACTCGAACACACAAATTCCAAAACTCGATACACGAGCTTTCCTCTTATTAAGAATCAAATCAACCCTTTGATTGGTTTTACACAATACAAACTTGCTTGTCACCTATGATTCTTCTAACATAACAAGCTCTCAAGAAAATATTAACTAATCTCTCTCTAATCTCTTGTTCACTCAAAACAACAAAACTAAACTCTCTCGTTTTCTATTTTGTTTTGCTTTAAAAACCTAAAAAAATCTCTTGAACCCTTTTATATTCTTTGGGTCACGAGATTCTCTTGATTTCCTTTTCCACATATCATATCTTCTCAAATCTTCACTTTGCTTGATTTGCAAGATATTGAATCTTCTAATTTTATCTTCACTGCCACGCCATCTCGCTATACCAACTCATTTGTGTTCTGTTTCAACAGCTCCTTATTGTTCTCTCATGCTCAAGCAACAACTCCTTTTCTATCTCCCTATTTTTGACTGCTTTTGCCAATCCAAGCTATCACGTATACACAAACATTCCATAAACTCCACACCAAGTGTGCATCAACATTGTAACAACTCATATGTCATAAAAACACATGGCATTATCCATCACAGTCAAAGAAGTGTTTCCAATAAAACTCAAAAGAAACACAAATTCTAGTTTCAAGACAATCTGATAATAAGATGTCCAAAACAGGTAAGACTAAAACCAAAAAACAACTATCCAAAAAAAAACTACCCCAGTTCTAGCTATCAATGCTCCCCCTAAATCATCACTATCCATAAATCTAATTATCGTCCTCTTCATCTTCAGCATTAGACTCATATTTAGAAGACACATCCTAAACTCTGGATAATCTCCCCCTGCTTGATTGGCAAAATGCAGTCAAAATACTACCAAAAATATAAACTATATTCAGTATATATCCAGAGAGACTAACCTCCGATGCAGTCAGATATCTTCAGCAGTGATTGCCAATATTAGCAAGATCGGCACTGATACATTTCCCAAAAACATATCTAGTAGGCCGTGGAGAAGCTGTAAATCCTTTCCCACTCTTCTTGTGTTACCTTGTAGGCCGTGGTGCTGGTTCCATGTAGCTCGTAGGTAGGAGATCCACTTCTCTTTGAAATTGTAACACATAGTGGATGAGAGTTGGAAACGGCAGCAACTTTGATCTTTCCCCCGGTTTGCTTCCTATACCGTTAGGTTCATTGACAATTGCCTCCACTTGTTCATAGATAAGCTTTCCAAAGTTGAAAGGAATCTCCTTTGTAATCTTGTATAGCAAACTTCCATAATCACGAGTGATGTAAGTGTTATTAGAAACGCGCATCCAATCAAGACGAAGAATGATAAAAACAACACACATCACTGGTGAGAGCATTGTGGGTTTGAAAGACTTCCACTTTGTCACCTTATTACCCGTAAGGAACTCCATCAGATGATCCTTTGAGCACTTGACAATCCACTCTGGTTCGAGACTCATTGGAGTTGCTTTGATGTTAAAGGCTTTGTTGATGATAGAGGGTGACCACTCATAGGATTTCCCTCTCACATATACTAACTTTGTTCGATTAGACACCTCTTCAGGATGCAAGTTATAATAAAACTCCAATACCATCTCCTTCTCGAATGGTTCCAGCATACGAACTGTTTCTAGAAGACCATTTCCATTGATGACTGCAATGACTGGTGCATTTTCTGGAGCATCCGTAGAAACAAACTTTTCTTCAAAGAACTTCCTCTATCTGTATTTAGTATATCAATACTCACAATTAACATCAAGAAACCTCTTGGATAGTGGAGTTTTGATCGGCTCACATAAGTATGGGTACTTGATATCAAGCTCAGACTAAAGTTGTCTATCAGAGAGCTGAGTGGCAAGACTATTAATCTCATTGAGTGAGGGAGACCAGAACCAAATGTGACCAAAAAGGTTCACTTCCTTAGTTTCAACAGAAGATGATGGATGACATTTGTGAAGAAGATGCAAGAATTGACTTTTCTTTGCGTCTTTTTTGTGCTTGTATCTCGGATAATGTAAGAGATATTTCACAAGCTATCTTAGTATGATCATTAGGAGCAAAAAACGTGGCTTTCCTTTTCAACTTTTTCTTTCATCCTCAGCCACACTTGAGACTCTCTTCTTCAAAACACCTCTATCCCTCTTTAGACATGATTGAGCTACATCAAATTCTCTAATCTCAGTTGTTGCCTCTGTCTCTGGAGAATTTCGCTTAGAGAAAGCCTTAACATCAACTGGAGTCTCATCAACTATTTCTTCTTCTTCTTCAGGTCTCATAGACATATCTCTAAACTAATCTTCAAATATCACAAGTTCTCTACACATTGTTGCACTCACACCAAGAGGAACATTAACATCTTTCTTCGTCAATTTTTTCTATTCTATCTTAGATGCAGGGAATGTGCTCTTCCTCACTGTGCTCTTTTTCCACTTGGGTTTTGATGCAGAGAGAGCTTCATGAGCTTTGATTGATTTCGGGTCCGCCATTGATGGAGATTTTGTTTATGATTCAGAATTTTTTTGCTGAGAAGACTCACCATCAACATCATTCATTGGAGCTCCATGATTTGTGGTGGCAGTCTTTGTCTCAGTTCCAGGGGCTTCATCAGTCGCAACGGCAGTCTTTGTCGCGCCGTCATCAGCTCCATCGATTTCAGCAGCAATGACGGTTGGGGGAACCTCTTCAATTGAGTTGTCGTCATCTTGCAATTGGAGCCTCTTAGCAGCGGCGGCTCTCGCAGCGGTGGTTGTCTGACGTCGCTGAAGTGTCGTTCTCCTCTTCATGGATTGCTACGGCAACAAGTTTGGGGTAGAGAATATCAAAATTAGGGCTTACGAAAAAGGAGGAAGAAACCATCTCCTCTTTGTTTTTTTAATTTTTTGAAATTGCACATTAGTCCCCATAGTTTATTCCTTCCCTGAAAATTACACTCAAAATTCATTCAAAAAATAGACTTCATACAGAAAGTTAGTGCACACTTGATGTTTGAAATCAATCAATTTAACCTAAAAGTGAAACCAAAGCACAAATAAGTTTTGCACAGACGACCACTTTCCTTTCTTTGCAAACATATGGGATTTCTAAACATTATATAAGTAAAAATAATTGTAACTTTCTTTAGAAACTCTGGATTTAAATGCATAAGACACATATTTCTTACTTTTCAAGTGTTGTAGCGAGTCATGATGAACCGAGACAAAGTTTGATGCACACTCTTTACTTTTGAGCAGCTGTAAAAGTGGATTATTATCATAGTCTAACATAGCTACTGATTCAGTACAGGCAGTCTTCACACGACATGCCCTCAGAGTCACTGATGCTTATGAACCATGACAAGAGCGTGGGAGTTATGGCCAAGGCGTAAATGATCAAAGATGATTTGCACACCTCTGTACTTTTCTACTGCAGGCACATAGCTTTGATATGTATCTCTACTCCAATCTCATATGCATAGCACACTTGATTTATTTTTGAATGTTGTACATTTATTGATTGTTGTTGTTGTTGTTGTTGTTTTTTTATCGTCCTTTTGAACATGATTTATTTTCTTCGATAAACTCTGCTTCATCGTATGAAGTGAGACGTTTTTACTGCTCCTTTCTGCGGCTCTTTCCTTCCTTTTAGCAGTCTTTTCCGCCACTAATCTCTCATGTCATGGTCTTTTGCAAGTCACTGTAGAGAGCATGGAGAGTAGCTATTTCTTGTAGTGAACTTGACATAAAATTTAGAAAAAAAATTAGCTCAAAAAACTGAAAAGAAACATGAGTGTACATCTTACTCAATGGTCCAGGCTCACTAGAGACACTAAGAGACATGATTAGTGAAATTCACAAACACCCAAAGATTTTTCCAAGTTGATAAAGGTGTTTTGATCCAGAGGTTTTGTAAATATATCAGCAAGTTGATTTCTAACTAGACACACATTCCATCACCACTTGTTTATCTTCAACTAGTTCACGAATAAATTGGTGTCTAATTATGATATGTTTGGTTCTTGAGTGTTGATGTTATCATATTTTGCATATCATAGCTTAGTATTTAGTAGAGTTTTCTTTACATTTTAGAAAATTTTAGATCGCTTTAAGTCGTTTTTCGAGTCTTAATTAGGAAGTGTCATATAGAGGTCTTAGAAATATGTATTTGTACATTCTTCTCCTTTTTTCTACCCCATTTCAGGTTACCTTGACGATAACAGATGAACCCGGAGACTCGGAAGCAAGAACGGAAGTGTTGAGCACCAACAAGAGGAGCTGGCGGGCTAGGCCAGTCTGGCTGGCAGTCCACAACACCCAACCAGATGCCAACCCTCTCCAGACAACCCTGGCGGTTCATCAAGCTCTAGCTGGCGGTCTGCAACACCCAGCCAGACCGCCAACCCTCTCCAACTCGTGCATGGCGGTCCACCTAGCTCTGGTTGGCGGTCTGTAACAACCTCCCAGACCGCCAGCCGCACCTGCAATCAAAGAATACCCATGGTTCGACCCGGTTTGTCCCGAGTCGACCCGAACCGCTTTTCCTTTAGTATAAATACTACACATTTCTACTTGAAGAACCCTAAGTTTTCTTTTTCTCTTGAGTTATGGATCAAAACATTGATCTTTGTTGAATCTTTGATCTTAAATTAAAAGTCTTTATCTTTTCTATCTTATCTCTCTTTCTCATTATGATTATGGCTTTAGATCATTTTATACATGTTTTAGAGTTGTAATTAGTGAGTAGTTTCATTTATGATTTATGGTTAAGTGGATTAGAGTAGATCTAAGTATTGATTTAGATTGCATTGGGTTAGATCATATTAGATTCACATGATTAATGAGCATTTAATGCTAGATTTGATTTGACCATTCAATTTCTAGAACTTAAGCCTTTCACACCTAGAAGATGTTTGATGAAATGCCTAAGAGAATTTTAGGATTGCTAAACATACTTAGCCTATGGGAATAGATGATCAAGGTGTTTAATGGGTTTTTGGGCTTGTTTTTAATGATTGATAGACTTTAGATCACTATCAATAGATTGAATTGATTTAGAGTTTTTCAAATGAATTAGGATCACGGGAGTGAACTAATTGAGCTCTTGACTTGTCCTTGAATGGCGTTTACATTGTTGACCCTTGCATCTTAGTCATAATTAGTTTACCTAATTGTTCGCCTTGCCCATGAACCACATTTCTCAAATTCTTCATCTCATCTCATTTAGTGCTTTCATTGCTTGCCTTTACATTTATAATTAGCTTCGATTGTTTTGTTATTTGAATTGCTCAAACCACTATCTAGTTTAGGCTTAGATTAATGAACTCATCTTTAGAGCTAAGTCTGTGAACATTGCTCCTTGTGGATTCGATAACCCATCTACTACAACAACTAGCCTTAAACTTGAGGTTTAGGAGTTTAATTTGGGATTAAACTCGATAGAGAACTAATCTCTCATCAAGTTTTTGGCGTCGTTGCCGGGGAGCAACACTATTTTCCATTTGGCTATAGATAGTTTATTTAGACAGAGTAACTTAAGTTACCAATTACTAAATCTTTAACTGTCTTTTGCTTTGTTTTAAAGGAGAATGGAAGATCTTCATCACATTGGGCATCAAGGGAACAATGTTGGTAACAACACCCAAGCTCAAGGAGTTGGGGTTCAAAACCAAGAGCGTCTTAGAGCACAAAGGGTAGGTGATTACGATGAACCCAACACAAGAAGAGCTAGGACGGGTATCCGGCCTCCCGCGGTATTACCCAATAACTTTGAGATAAAACACGACCTCATCAGTATGGTCCAAAACTACAAGTTCAATGGGCTACCGGAAGGCAATCCTCTAAACCATCTCGATGAGTTTGAGAGGCTTTGTAGGACTATAAAGATGAATGGGGTTAGTGAGGAAACCATCAAGATGATACTTCCCCCCTTCTCACTTGGTGATGTAGCCGCTCAATGGGAAAGGAATGTCTCCTCGGAGCTAGTCTCTACATGGGATCAAATTGAGAAGGAGTTCATGGTCAAATTCTTCCCGAAGCAAAAATGGCCAAAATCCGAAACGACATCACTAGCTTCAAACAAGGGTATAATGAATCGTTTCATGAAGATTGGGAACGATTGAAATCTTATGTAAGGACTTGCCCTCATCACGGAGTCACTAAGGATACTTTATTAGGGATTTTCCATCGTGGTTGCTTGGAAAGGTACCAGAATTCCCTTGACAAGCAAGGGAAGCTTTGCCAATTTGGATATTAAGGAGGGAGAACAACTCATCGAGGATATGGCTCAAAGCGACCGAAGCTATGGGAAAGATCGAGATAGAAATTCCCGGGATGACTCTAGATTCAAGGAACTTAATGACAAAATTGATAGGCTCACAAGGTTGAACCAAAGACTCGTTAGTGTCGTGGATCAAGTAGGAAGTTGTTTAGAATATGGAATTAAAGATGACTAAGGGGATCAAGAGGAAATGTGTTACATACGAGGAGGATACTACCCAAGATCCTACAACCCATCTTTTAAGTATTTGAACAATAACTCCTCCCACCGGAATCAAGAAGTAACCAATCCTTCAGACCAACACTACCCGGCTCAAAAGGAAAGGCAACAAGGTCAACCTCAAAGGAGTTTCCCTCAAAAGGGATATTTCACGCCATTTCCAAATCCGGCAAGCTTACCCACTCCACCCTCCAAGGAAGATGATAACACCTTGCTGTTGAAACAAATTCTAGAGGGTCAAAACAAAGCCGCAATGGATTTGACCAAGAAAATGGGAGATATGAATCAAAATATTGATGGTGTGTGGAATGATTTGAATTAAAAAGTTGAGAATTTAGCAGCTTAAGTAAAAAATCTTGACAACCAAATGGCTTATGTAGCTTCTACTTCAAAGAGCCATGGAAAGGAAATCTTCACGGAAAAGACCAATAAGGATCCAAGAGAATAATGCAATGCCGTCACATTGAGAAGCGGAAGAGAGTTGCCTCCAAGAGAAGCCGCATTAGAACGTGTTGTGAGAAATGAAAAGTTTCAAGAACCGAAGGTACAAGAAGAGGTACATGAATCAAAAGAGCAAGATCCAATAGTTATTGAGGAAAAGGTTATGGAAAAGAAGAAAAGCGTGGAGACACCAAAGAAGAAGGTCACCTTCGCTCCACTTCCTTTAGAACCTCAACTCCCTTTTCCAGGAAGGTTCAAGATACAACTTCTATAGAAAGAACGAGAGAAGTTCAAGAAGGAGCTCAAGTCACTCTACCGGTGTTAGACTTAATTATGCATTGTCCGCTTGTTGCGAAGTTCTTTAAGGATGTCATGGCCATGAGAGTTACTTATGAAGAGTCAAAGGTAGTAGTTACTCATGAGTGTGGTGATATCATCAAAAACTACTCTCCCAAAAGGATGGATGATCCCGATAGTTTTACTTTACCTTGCTCTTTGGGACTAATTTGATTTGGTAGATGTTTGGTTGATTTGGGAGCTAGCATGAGCTTGATGCCATTGACGGTCTCTCAAACGCTAGGCCTTACTAACTTCAAGAAGACCAAGATTGCATTGATCCTAGCGGATACATCCGTTAGGTACCCTATTGGAATGCTCGAAGATGTGAAGTTGGTTTGTTGGTAATTGTGAAGTTCCAACCGACTTTAAGGTGCTTGAAATGGAAGAGGAACCAACCGATTTGATCATCTTAGAAAGACTTTTTCTCTCTACCGTTGGAGTAGTCATTAATGTCAAGAAATGCTTGATTGATCTTCATTTGGGTGACATGACACATAGCTTCAATATAACGAAAGCTTTGAAGAAACCAACCATTGATGGTCAAGTCTTTTACTATGACATTCTAGAGCAAATGGCGGACGAATACTTGGAAGAGTTAAATGCTCAAGATGATTTGCAATTAGCTCTCACAATGCCAAAAGAAGAAAGGATAATTGACAACGAGGATGCAAATGGGTATGAGAAGATCCTAGACTCCCACAAGCCTTTAATGAATAGTATTTGCACGTTGGAATTGATTGAAGATGAAGAGCTTGAACAAGTCAAAGAAATCATCAAAGCAAGGCCAAATAGGGAAGATGATTGGACCGAGCTCAAAGCACAAAAAGTGGAGCTGAAATCTCTACCATCGGGGCTAAGGTACGCATTTCTAGGTCCTAACTCTCTTTACCCGGTCATGATAAGCGATAAATTGCATGGTGATGAGGTTGCATTACTCTTAGAAGAATTAAGGAAATTTAGGAAGGTCATAGGTTACTTATTTGATGATATAAAAGGTATATCTCCTTCTCTTTGCATGCATAGAATCTATCTAGAGGATGAATCAAAATCATCAATTGAGCTTCAAAGAAGGTTAAATCCTAATTTGAAAAAGGTTGTGAAAAATAATATCTTGAAATTACTAGACTCAGGGATTATCTACCCTATCTCGGATAGTACTTAGATATTCCCGGTCCATGTAGTTCCCAAGAAAAGAAGAATAACCGTAATTAAGAATGATAACATTGAATTGATCCCAACTAGGACAATTACGGGTCATAGGATGTGTATAGATTATAGAAAGTTGAATGCATCAACTCGAAAGGATAATTTTCCATTGCCATTCATTGATCAAATGCTTGAACGATTAGCTAATCATTCTTATTATTGCTTTCTTGATGGATACTCGGGATTCTTTCAAATTTCCATTCACCCTCAAGATCAAGAAAAGACGACCTTTACATGACCATATGGTACCTTTGCTTATCGAAGGATGCCATTCAGGTTGTGTAATGCATTGGCCACATTCCAACGATGCATGATGTCTATCTTTTCCGATCTAATTGAGGATATAATGGAGGTTTTCATGGATGACTTTTCGGTTCATGGATCCTCTTTTGGTGTTTTTTTGTCCAATTTATGTAGGGTTTTGAAACGATGTGAAGACAACAACCTCGTCCTCAATTAGGAGAAATGTCACTTCATGGTGCAAGATGATATTGTGCTTGGACCTCGAATTTCAAACAAGGATATTGAGGTATATCAATAAAAGATAGATGTCATGGTCAAGCTTGAACCACCCAACACGGTTAAAGGGGTAAGGAGTTTCCTTGGATATGCGGGGTTTTATCAAAGATTCATCAAGGACTTCTCAAAGATAGCAAGGCCATTGACACAGTTGTTATGCAAGGATACGACTTTTGATTTTGATGAAGAATATCTTGAAGCTTTCAAGAGGATAAAAGATGCGTTAGTAAGTGCACCAATAGTTCAACCTCCAAATTGGGCGCATCCATTTGAGATTATGTGTGATGCGAGTGACTATGTCGTATGGGCGATGTTGGGACAAAGAATCGATAAGAAGCTCCATGTCATTCACTATGCGAGTAGAAGCTTAGATGATAGTCAAATAAAATATGTAACCACGGAGAAAGAGCTCTTAGCTATTGTGTTTGCCGTCGAGAAGTTCCGCTCTTATTTGATCGGTTCTAAGATCATAGTCTACACGGATCATGCCACCTTGAGGTACTTAATGACTAAGAAGGATGCAAAGCCGCGACTACTTAGATGGATCCTTCTCCTCCAAGAATTTGATCTTGAGATCAAAGACAAAAAGGGAATAAAGAACGGTGTAGCGGATCATTTTTCACAACTAAGAGTCCATAAAAAATTTCCTATAGATGATTCACTACCTGAGGAACAAGTGAATGTCATTCACTCTTTTGTTGAAGAAAACTTTGCGTATGACTCCATGAACAAGGCAATTGAGGAGAATTTGTCATGGTATGCGGATTTTGTGAATTATCTCACATGTGGAGTTGAGCCACCAAGCTTGAAGAGCTATGAAAAGATGAAGTTCTATAAAGACATCCGACACTTCTATTGGGATGAGTCATACCTTTATAGAAAAGGCAAGGATGGCCTTTTTAGAAGATGTCTTACGGAAGATGAAGCTCAAGATGTTCTGTTTCATTGTCATGGTTCGAGCTACAGAGGTCACTTTGCTACATTCAAAACGGCTCAAAATATCCTACAAGTCGGGTTTTGGTGGCCTTCTATGTTCAACGACACACAAAGCTTTCTATCTAAATGTGACCCATGTCAAAGGAAAGGAAACATTAGCAAACGTAATGAGATGCCTCAAAACCCGATTTTCGAAGTTGGGTTGTTTGACGTTTGGGGCATAGACTTCATGGGACCATTCCCCTCTTCGTATGGAAACCAATATATTTTGGTCGCGGTCGAGTATGTCTCCAAATGGGTAGAAGCAATAGTTTCTCCGACAAACGGTGCCAAGGTAGTGGCCAAGCTCTTCGAAACTATCATCTTCCCTAGATTTGGTGTACCAAGAGTGGTCATAAGTGATTGAGGATATCATTTCATCAAAGATGTTTGAGAGTTCGTTAAAGAAGAATGGAGTTAAGCACAAGGTAGCTACACCATACCATCCACAAACTTCGGGCTAAGTAGAAGTTTTAAACCATCAAATCAAGGTCATATTGGAGAAAATGGTTGGAAAATCGAGAAAGGATTGGGCAACAAAACTAGATGATGCTTTATGAGCCTACCGAACCGCTTTCAAAACACCAATCGGTACAACTCCTTTCAACCTTCTATATGGTAAGGCTTGTCATCTCCCGGTTGAGTTAGAATACAAAGCGTTATGGGCTACTAAGATGCTTAATTTCGACATCAAGAAAGCTTCCAAGAAGCGTTTGGTTCAACTTGAGCAGCTTGATGAGTTAAGGTTGGAAGCTTATGAGAGGTCCAAGATCTACAAAGAGAGACTTCAAAGAAGGAAACCTAGTTTTTGCTATTCAATTCCCGTTTGAAGTTATTTCTCGGAAAACTCAAGTCAAGATGGTCCGGTCCTTTCAAGATCAAATAAGTAAGGTCATATGGTGTCATCGTTCTTTGGAACAAGGATGGCGGATATTTCACGGTTAATGGCCAAAGGTGTAAGCCATACCTAGTTGATGCACTGATAAAGGAAGACAATACGGTTCTCCTTTCGGACCCCGACGATGCCTAAACCTTAGCACCGTCAACCTTAGTGATGTTAAACAAGCGCACTTGGGAGGCAATCTCATGGTATCCTTGTAGATATTAGTCTTATTATTACCTTAAAATAATGATTTTGGGTTGCTCTTTGATATTTTCTTGCGATTAGGTGAACGAAAAGCCGAAAGACGGAATTTGGAGTGGCAGGCGGTCTGAGCCAATCTGGCTGGTGGTCTGCAACGAGCCATCTGGACCGCCAACCCTCTCTAGCCAACCCTGGTGGTCAAGCATGGTTTGGCTGGTGGTTTGCAACAGCCTCCCAGACCGCTAGCCATGAAGGTAAGTGTGGTTTTGTGTAATTTTTGATTTTTGTGGGGTTGATTTGCAATTTTTAAAAGTTTTCCAACATACCTTATTTCCAAAAACAACCCGACAAACACAAAACTCTCTCTCTCTCTCTCTCTCATTCATCTTCATTCTTCTCTTTCTTAAAAAAGTTTTCCAAACTCAAAACTCAAATTTTCACCAATCGTTCCAAAATCTTTTGCAAATCATCTCATCTTTGCATCATATAACATAATCTCTACTCTTTTACATCATTCTCTAGCTCTACAAACTCCAAACTAAGGTAATCAGTCTCATCTCTCTCTTTGAACAAATTTTTAGATTTCAATTCTAGAATGATTTGGTTTTTTTTAGTGATAGATAATGCTTAGCTAAGAGTGGGTTAGCATTTTTATTGCTAGAACAACCTCCATTATGGCTTGAATTGCTTGATTTTAGAAAACAAAAGCTTAGGGTTCTTGAGAAATTTGGAAAAATTTGAAAGTTAGAAAAAATTGGGGATTTTGATTTCATTGAGTTTATGAAGTTATGAGAATCATTTTTGCAAAAGACTACTAAAGGATTTATCCATTAGATCATGTGTTAGAAATTTCAAGAGAGTAGAATTTTGAAAAATGCCTAAGTCCTTTTGTATGATTTTCATTGAGTGAATTCTCATTGCTATGGTGTTTTTGAATTGATTTTGAGCTCAAAAATAAGTGTCATTACTTCGTTATACTTGTTTGTGATGTTCTTTGTACTTGTGAAAGAGGTCGAATGAAATAGAAGTTACTAAGAGCATCTCCAACCTTTTGCTATTTTTGCCTCTATATGCTATAATAGAGTCAAATTTGCTCCAGCTCTTCTCTATTTCTTTCTCTAAAATAGAGATCGCTATTTTTTCCTTTATATTTAGGGGAAAAAATAGCATTCCTCTATAATAGAGTCATACTTTTTTATTTACACATAGGTCCTTTCACTTTTTGTAATTATAATTAAAATACATGTTTATGAGAAAGAATCACTTTTTTACATATAAAACATAACTTTTTGTTTACATAATAATTTTTAACTTTTTACAATTATAAATAAAATAAATAAACAATATTATTATTTTATTTTAAACTCTAACCTTTTTTTGACAAATGATATTTAAACTTTATATTTAAAACTAAAATCATTAATTAATTATTTATAAGTTGAACTTAAATATTAATTAATAGAACATGTTTTAACAACTTAATAGTAATGCTGATGGTTAGATAATGTATACTTTGTGACGTCAAGAAAAAAAAATAATGTCTATTTTATTTTATTATTTTTATTATAATGTTTTTTATAATAAAGTATTTAGTTTAAATAATATTGCAACTTTATAAAAAAATTCTAAAAGTTATAATAAATGGGTGAATTTTCAACATTTATAAGTATATAGTGTTAATTGTAAAATTAAAAAAGAATCTTTTGAAGAATATTCTTTTTTAGAGAGAAAAATAAAAAAATACATTGGAGCAAAACCCATCTCTATTATAGAGGAATACATTGGAGATCGTCTAAGTTTTGGATAGTTTTTAGGTCTATGAAAGTTCTAGTTGATTTTCACAATGCTTTAAAACATCCATTAGTTCTATTTCACTAGAGAACTAACTTATAAAATTTCTAATTTTTTAGTAACAATGACAAACACAAGAACAAACAAACCAAGAGTAGCATCGAACCCGACGAAAACAATAGAAGTATCAAGTTTGAGTGCTCAGCCAAGGAGAACAAAGGGGAAGGAAATAGTATAACAAACCGAGCCGGAAAGTGACGAAGAAGTGAATGAGGATCTCCCTCCCTTGGAAAGGAGGAGAAAGGCCAAAAAGAAACCTGCGATATGGGACACATCTAATGAAGCGGAAAGACCTCGGAAATTAAACGGACCATCCGCGAAGCAATATTACAACGCCTTGATAAAGAAGAAATGGGTTCCAACAAGGTGGGCAAGTACTCTAACTTTGATACATCTTGGTATTTTTAATGATGTCAATATAATATGCCGCCAGATGGGAGTTGACAACTTCTTCTTCCGCGAAGGATCGGGACACAAGTCACTCACTTGCGATTTTCTCTCTACTTTGGAGTATGACACCAAGAGTGGGGTTTTTCGATTTGAGATTAGAAATGAAAATCTCACATGGAACACCACGGGTTGAGCTCATTGTTCAACTTTGAGAAGGTAAAGAACCCGATCATACCCAAGATTGGAGATGTGGATAAAAGCATGTGGAAAAACATCGGGTTCGGTGAGTACAAAGTGGGCATCAAAGCATCAAAGATCCGCCACCCGACACTTTGGTATGTCCAAAAATGCCTTGCTAATACATTCTTCACAAGAAGGAAAGCGGGGAAGATAAATGCAAGTGATATGTATTTGTTCTTGAAAGGAGCCACACTAATCATCACAGGTGTCAACCGCTATCTCTTTGAACCTCTAGAGAATCGGATAGATCTTGGTGGAGCATTGCTTTTTCATCTCATAGATGTCCGAACCACACTCTACAAGGTAACGGATGTGAATGCCCAATTGATGGTTGGAGGAATCGTGAACCCAATCTTGAAGTACTTCGCCAACAATGACTCGAAAATAACCTTTCCTACCAATGAAGAACCGTCCTTGCTCATTGATATGTCCTACTTAGATACCTCACGGTTCTTAGGACGCATGGTGGGATCTAAATACTCCTACATAATGCATACCAACCGCAAGTTCCTCCTACCCAACCTCGAGGCAACAAACCTTCACAACCGCGAGAACATCACTTTCAATCCACAAGACGGTTTCTATGACCCCGAGGAGCAATCTTCCCTATGTACTTCCAAGGCTAAGGATAAGGCTCCACAATCGAAGAACTTGGGTAATGAAGAAGAAGAAGAATCGAGTGATGAAGGAGAAGTATATGGCTCTCGCCGATACAACTTTGACCCTTACGATGGAGCATCGTCCTCAAAACAAATGATGTATGCTCATGACAAGCTCACACTCATGCAAAAGTGGAACAAGTGGAAAGATAGGTCAATCCACAAACTTGTCAAAGTAGCTAAGAGCTTGAAGGGTCAAGAGAAATCACTAAAGAAGCAAGTCAAGGTGCTTACAAACAAGCTTGCGGGAAAAGAATCCTCAAGAGCCCAAGAAGAAAACCGCGAGGAAGGAGTCGATATCCATGAAGGCGGAAGACATTCATTTGGTGGAACTTCAAGCGCATTGGTGGTTTACGAACCATCAAGACATTCATCATATGAGCCACGAAGACAAAAAAGAAGAAGGAGATCGCCAACACCAACCGCAAGCAACGACTCCTACTCCATTGACACAGAGGAATCTGCGAGTTCTCCGACATTTTGAAACAAGGTAACAACACTTTCTCCATTGTACATATCATCATGATTTTAATTTTTAGCACTTGCGATTATTGGTCTCCTTCGTTGGATTTTATTCATTCACCGAGACAGTGATGAGTAAGTCCGGGGGAGGAGAATGTTACTAATGTGCTTTTTAGTTGTTTTGTCTTGCTTTAACTTCTTTGATTCTCATATAGATTAGGTTGCATTGTTAATATTTATGGCATAAAAAACCAAAAAAATTTGAAAAATTTGAAAAAAGTATATAGTTGCATTTCTCATATTCATGTCATTAGGATCGAGTCTTAGAGCATATAAGATTCATTTGCATAGGAGAACGATGATTTGATCACCTTGTAAGTGGCTAATTCTTATGGAACCAACCAAAACCCTTGTTAGTTGTAGCATGTAGCTTGAGCCGAAGCGAAAAAAATGGAAAATCCATAGCTAGAACTCCCCCTTTTGAAAGTTTATCTAAGTAAAACCGACTTGAAAGCTTATTTGACTCTAGAAAACTTGAACTTAAAATTTAACATTGTTTTTCTTGCTATGGGCTTTTAATGCTTAATCGTGGATAATCATAAACATGTGGGTCAAGAACCGCATTCTTTGCCATCTTCATCATTGAGATGGTACCCTTTCCTTGAACCTTAACCATTTACTTAAAGACCCTCCCGTTGATTTCATTTAAGTGAGGCCTTTTCTTGAAAGTGTGCACATGTGAAAATGCTTGTAAGTAGAAGGACGACGAGGAAAATGCTTCCATAGGACTAGTATCGATTTAAGACTAGTGTAGATAAGGAGGGGTAAGTAGATCCTTAAAGATGAGTTAAGTGGTTTGGGATGGTGTTTATGAGAAAGAAAATCGAATAAAGAGAAGGGTAAAAGATGTAGAACTCTAAGTTGGAAAGAAATAAGATCAAGTCTAGCTCTAAGAGGGTTTAAAGAAGGATGATAATTCACAAGAAAATGAAAATAAAAAAATATAAAGGATAGAGAAAAGTTATTTATGGATTGTTTTACCAAAGAAAAACAAGAGCTAGAAGTAAAGAAATTCTTAGAGTGTTTCGTGCAAAAACAAAGAATAGTAGTTTGAGTTTTAAATGAAGAGACATGGAAAGAAAGAAAAAAGGCTTGATTGTGGTTGGGAGTAAGAGATGTTTGGCATTTGGGTAGAGTAAGGATGTACAAAGGGGTTGGGAACTTTAGTGGAAGCCAATTCTTTGTATAAGTTAATTGTTCGACTCTTCCTTGCCTTTACACAATGTCTCACACTACTTATCTTATGAGTGAGCTACTAAAGTTTTGAGTTTGAGAAACCTTCTTGATCATCACTTCTTTAACCTTTTCTCACCAAGCCAAACGGTTTTGATTCATTGTCCATAGTGAGACTGCATTTAATTGAATATGAATGAATGTTAAAGAGTCGAATGAGCCGATAGTATGAGTTTGCCTTAGTCTCGGAACTTAGAGTAAATTGAGGCTTGGAAAGGTTATGGCAAAGTACGAAAGACTAGATTTGACTCTTGCTATATGCTACATCTTTCTAAGGATCTTGTTTGGCACCCTTCGTATAACCCTTAGGCTATGAGTTCCCCGCTTTCAAACCTCTTTCTTGCTCATTGCTTAAGGGCAAGCAAGATTCTAGTCCGGGGGAGTTGATGTTATCATATTTTGCATATCATAACTTAGTACTTAGTAGAGTTTTCTTTGCATTTTAAAACTTTTTAGATCGCTTTAAGTCGTTTTTTGAGTCTTAATTTGGAAGTGTCATATTGAGGTCTTAGGAAGATGAATTTGTACATCCTTCTCCTCTTTTTTACCCCATTTCATGTTACCTTGACGATAACGGATGAACCCGGAGACTCGAAAGCAAGAAAGGAAGTGTTGAGCACCAACCAAGAGGAGCTAGCGGACTAGGCCAGTCAGGTTGGCAGTCCACAACACCCAGCCAGACCGCCAGCCCTCTCCAGACAACCCTGGCAGTCCAACAAGCTCTGGCTAGCGGTCTGCAACACCCAGCCAGACCGCCAGCCCCCTCCAACTCGTGCCTAGCCGTCCACCTATATCTGGTTGGCGGTCTGCAATTGCCTCCCAGACCGCCAGCCGCACTTGCAATCAAAGAAAACCCATGGTTCGACCCGGTTTGTCCCGGGTCGACCCGAACCGCTTTTCCTTTAGTATAAATACTACTCATTTCTACTTGAAGAACCCTAAGTTTTCCCTTTCTCTTGAGTTGTGGATCAAAACATTGATCTTTGTTGAATCTTTGATCTTAAATTAAAAGTCTTTATCTTTTCTATTTTATCTCTCTTTCTCATAATGATTATGGCTTTAGATCATGTTTATACACGTTTTAGAGTTATGTTTAGTGAGTATTTTCATTTGTGGTTTATGGGTTAGGTGGATTAGAGTAGATCTAAGTATTGATTTAGATTGCAAAGGGTTAGATCCTACTAGATTCACATGATTAAGGAGCATTTAATTCTATATTTGATTTGATCATTCAATTTCTAGAACTTAAGGCTTTCACACCCATAAGGTGTTTGATGAAATGCCTAAGAGAACCTTAGGATTGCTAAACGTACTTGGCCTATGGGAATAGATGATCAAGGTGTTTAGTGGGTGTTTGGGCTTGTTTTTAATGACTGATAGACTTTAGATCACTATCGGGAGATTGAATTGATTTAGAGTTTTTCAAATGGATTAGGATCACAGGAGTGAAATAATTAAGCTCTTGCCTTGCCCTTGAATGGCGTCTACATTGTTGACCCTTGCATCTTAGTCATAATTAGTTTACCTAATCGTTCGCCTTACCCATGAACCACATTTCTCTAATTCTTCATCTCATCTCATTTAGTGATTCCATTGCTTGCCTTTACATTTATAATTAGATTTTCTTGTTTTTTATTTGAATTTCTCAAACCACTATCTAATTTAGACTTAGATTAATGAACTCATCTTTAGAGCTAAGTGTGTGAACATTACTCCTTATGGATTCGATAACCCATCTACTACAACAACTAGCCTTATACTTGAGGTTTAGGAGTTTAGTTTGGGATTAAACTCGATAGAGAATTAATCTTTCATCAAGTGTTGAACATGATTATTAGACAAGTCTGTTGCACTTTTGTCATCACTTTTAACAAGTAATGGATCAGAATTCATACCACAATTTTTAGCAATTTGTCTCATTTACAACAATTGAGTGCATCAACTTCCCATAGCAAATGTACTCTGCCTCTGCAGTAGATAGAGACATACAATTTTACTTCTTACTATGCCATGAGATGAGATTTTTCCAAAAAAAGAAACAACCTCCAGATGTGCTCTTACGGTTATCTATACACCCTACCCAATCTGCATCACAATATCCAACAAGATTATGACTAGTATCTTTAGTGTAGAACAAACCAAAACCTAAAGTTCCTTTGACGTATTTGATGATGCGTTTCACTGTATGGATATGTGAGGCCTTCGAATTTTCTTGGTAGGGTGTACACATCCCTACACTTAAGCACAAACCAGGTCTGCTGGGTGTCAAGTATAACAAGCTTCCTATCATTCTTATGTACAGCTTTTTGTCAACCTTTTCTCCTGACTTATCTCTCAAAAGCTTCATAGTAGTGCTCATAGGAGTACGAGCAGACTTGCTGGAACAAA
Organism: Anastatica hierochuntica; assembly: GCA_900406275.1. Classification (NCBI taxonomy): domain Eukaryota; kingdom Viridiplantae; phylum Streptophyta; class Magnoliopsida; order Brassicales; family Brassicaceae; genus Anastatica; species Anastatica hierochuntica. The sequence goes on from OVAN01000342.1 coordinate 27,387, forward strand.
GACCAAATAGTTCCACAAATTTTTGGCATACTTGCTTTGACTTAGGAAGATTCCATCTTCTGTATGTTTAATTTGGAGCCCTAAGAAATAAGTAAACTCTCTAACCATACTCATATTGAGTTCACTGGTCATGGTCTCGACAAAGTCATCAACCAAAGTTTTGGAAGTTCCTCCAAATACTATATCATTGACAAATATTTGTGCTACCATTCTACCTCTCTTATCATTCTTCATGAATAAAGTTTTGTCTACATTTCCTCTGACATACTCGTGCTCAATCAGAAAGGTAGTAAGCCTCTCATACCATGCCCTAGGTGCCTACTTCAACCCGTATAAAGCTTTGTTCAACTTGTAAACATACTCAGGATGATCATGATCTTCAAAGCCTTGAGGTTGTTCAACATATACCTCTTCTTAAATGTATCCATTTAGGAAAGCACTCTTTACATCCATTTGATACAATGTAAACCTCAATTCATAGGTTATCCCTATCAGATATCGTATGGATTCAAGATGATCTATGGGAGCAAAAGTCTCGTCAAAGTCAAGCCCTTCGACTTGTGTATATCCTTGTGCCACCAGAAGAGCTTTGTTCCTAGTGAAATTCCCTTCTTCATCACTTTGGTTTTTAAAAATCTACTTTGTTCCAACTTGAGTAGGTTTAGACATCTCATTACTGCTGGTGTCAGATTCGTTTGATCCTTTCTGTAGTTTAGGACACACAATTTCTTTGTTGTGCAGTTCATTAGGTTCTGTTGGAACATTGCAGTCATCATCGAAAACCACATTGACTGATTCGATAATCATCTTTCTCCTCTTGTTGTAGACTCTGTAAGTTACACTGTTAGGAGAGTATCCTAGAATGAATCCTTTACCGCTCTGAGCATCAAACTTTCTAAGTTGGTCTTTGTCATTTAGAATATAACATGTACATCCAAAGATGTAGAAATAGCTCAGGTTCGGCTTCTTCCCTTTCTAGATTTCATATGGAGTTTTGTTTGTTCCAAATTGCACATACACTCGATTGATAATGTAGCATGTTGTGCTAATAGCCTTTGCCCATAATCTTTCAGGAACATGATTTTCATGAATCATGGCTCTTGTTTGATCTTGCAGAGTGCGATTTTTCCTTTCAGCTACCCCATTCTATTGAAGTGTCTGTGGGGCTGAGAATTGATGATTAATTCCCTGTGATTCACAGAATTTTTCAAACACTGCATTCTGGAATTCTCCACCATGATCATTTCGAAATTTTTTTGATCATTTTCTTCTCATTCTTGAGTTGTAATGCAAGGATCTTGAAGCTATCAATTGTTTCTGATTTTCCCCTCAAGAATCTCACCTATGTGTATCTTGAGAAGTCATCGACAAATACAAAACTTACTTTTTCCTGCAATACTCTCCACTTGCATTGGTCCCATCAAATCCATATGAACCAAATCAAGAATTTCCTTTGTTTGAACCTCTGGAACCTTCTTGTGTTGAACTTTGATTTGCTTCCCTTGATTGCAAGCTCCACGTGAGATTTATCAGCGTGTTTCAAAGCTGGTACACCTCTAGCCACTTCCTGCTTCACGATTCGAGTCAGACTTTTCGCATCTATGTGTCCTAACTTTTGATGCCACATGACCAGATCATCTTTCTCAACTTTAAGGCACACCTATGATTGTTTCCACATATAACAGTTGTTCCCAGCACGGTTACCATTCATGATTGTCTTTCCTTTTGAGTTGAACGACATGGTTAGTCCCTTATCACATAGCTGATTGACAGAAATCAGATTTGCAGTCAACCCTTACACGTAATAAACATTTACCACCTCAGGAAGATCTTGATCAACTAGTTCTCCTTTCCCTTTTATTCTTCGTTGAGGTCCTCCAAATGTCACTATGCTTTCTTTGATAGGAGAGTAGTTGTCGAGATTCTCCTGCACTCATGTCACATGTCTGGAAGCACCGCTATCGAAATAACAAGGTTTTTTCTCTGTTGGGACAGTGGCTGTGTATGCCATGAGAGCCTGCTGAGTTTTATGAACAACATGTCCATATAGCTCATATCTCTTAATCTGAACCTCATGCCTTCTTCTCAGATTAGGGAAAAACCTTCCTTGTACAATTAGTCTCTTGAATTTGTTCATGAATCGATAACAAAACCGTTTTATGTGTCCATCTTTTCCACATAAATAGCATCCACTCTCGGTAACATGTGACTCATCGTTTCTTGGATATTCTTGGACATGTTGGTCATTCTTGCATCTCTTTCTTTCTGACACATCTTGCTATGATGTGCTTGTCTTGACAAACTGAGTGGTCTTGAAGTTTTGTACTCCATTATACCCAAGTCCATAGTAGCTCTTTTCAGTTCTTCCTGTTGAGAGGATCTTTTCAAGATCCTTTCTACCACTGTTCAACATTTGAATCTGTTTTCCTGTATCACATAGCTCTCGTTCCAACAGACATTTTTTCTCTTCTTCCTTGATTAATGCATCCTTGAGCCTTTCATTCAGAGTTTGAATTGATACTTTCTCCTAGATCAGTTCAAGTTTCTCTTTCCTTATATGCAGCTAGTTATCATACATCTTGCGAAACTCTATCTGCAAGTTAATGTCCTCATCTTCACTACTCTCACTCGATGAATCCTTCTCTGATTTCATATCAGTGTCATCTGTGTCAATAGAGTCTACATCTTTTTCATTCTCAGAGATCTTCTCAGATTCTTCTTCAACTATTGCAGTAAATGCACAATAACCAGTTTAGCTGTCTGAACTATCATCATCCTCTTCCGAATCACTTTCACAAATTCCAACGAAAGATTTTCTTTTGTCCTTTTGACCACTTGTGCATTTGATCTTGGTGTGTACAAACCCTTTACGCACCTCACACTTAACTTCTTTGCGCTTGACATTCAAACACTCAGCCTTGAAGTGACCATAGCCCTGACGTTCATGATATTGCACTTAACTTTTTTTGTATCCTCTATCTCGATCTCGGCTAGTTCCTCCATATGATCTGGAAAATGATTTTTTGTTGGCCTTCTCAAATCTTCTCATAGTGCGATTCATATCTTTGGCCATCATTGTCGTTTGACTTTTTAGCACATCAATTTCCTCACGCTCTTCACTGACAAACGCAATGACCATTGAGACGGTTTCTTGGAAGTATTTAACTCAATTTCATATGCTTGTAGGTGTCCTATGACATCATCAAAGTCCATAGTATTCGTATCTAGTGTTGTTCCCATTGTTGTCTTCTTTGAATCAAACCTTTGTGGGAGACACCTTAGTAGTTTCTTCCCTAGCTATTTATCCTTGTATGTCTTTCCCATGGTTTAAGCTTCAGTAGCTATAACACTAATTTTTCCACTAAAATCTCCGATTGACTTATTCTCATCCTTCTGAAGAGATTCAAATTTGGAGGCAAGCATGTCAATTCTCGATCTCTTTACATTGGATGATCCTTCGTACGCCTTTTTCAGTTTGTCCCATGCATCCTTTACAAACTCACAACATTGGATCTTTTAAACTGATTGCCATTAACAGCTCCAAAGATAGTCGATAACGTATTCGCATTATGCTTGGATTTTCTCTTCTCAAGATCTGTCCACAATATGACTCATCTGTCAAAACTTCGGATCCATCTGCTCCTTTAGCAGTAGGAGAGGATCGATCTTTCTCAACAACTGTCTGTTGAGGTCAAAAACGGTTACGACGAAATCGATGCCTAAGTGAGTAACGGAAACATCATCTCTATTTCGAAAATGAAAATCGTGAAAGAATTATCAATTCTGAGGCTTTTGTCGTTTAGTCAATCCCCTCTCGACCAAATGTCGAAGATCTGCGTCTACTAATCCATAGGCGAACGCTTCGCAAAGTTCAGTAACTCGCGGGAAACTAAACACGAGAATAACGAAATCAACGTCTGAGACCTCTGAGAGATCTCAGTGAACGAGTTTTGGAGCGGTAAGAAACGACGAATAACCGCATCGCTTTGAAAATACGAGCGACACGAACAACGGCAAGTATGGACGCCCATTGGGCGCCCAGACCACAGTCTGGACGCCCAATGGGCGCCCAGACCACAGTATGGACGCCCATTGGGCGCCCAGACCATAGTATGGACGCCCATTGGGCGCCCAGACCCACGGTATAGGCGCCGAAAGGGCGCCCGGACCACGCTTTCCCGATAGTCTTCTCCTTCGAATCCCGGTTCAAGCGTTTCTTGTTTCGTCTCTATCAGAATCTCCGTTGAAGTTTCGTGGCAATAATCGTAAAGGCTCGTACTTTCCGTAAAAACTTCGTATTGATCGTATGAAACGATAACGGTTAACTCGAACATCGACATTATCTTAACCATATGATCGGTCTTATCATTTCGTAAAACCGTCACTGCATAGTCGTACGAAGAACGACTTCTCCGAAAGAAATTGTAAAAATCACTTTGTCGCTAAACGGCCCACGAAGATCCAAAACGCGACAAAATTCCACTTACGATTTCGGAATGAGAACTGGCCCAATTGCGTCAACGATCTACCCGAGTTTCGCGAAAGATAAAAGGAAAACATGACAAAGTCAAAGTCTGAAGATAAATATGGAAAATTCGTGGAGATATGGAATATTCCCGAAAAAATGGAATATTTCCGCAGGAGGATATGCATGAATCTAGGACGGAAAAGGAAACGGATTTAACCTACGAAGGCATATAAAAGAGGGGCTAAGGAGAAGAACGAGGGAGACACAAAAAATTTTTCACCACCAAACACTTAGAGAATTAGGGTTTTTTACTTTCGTTTTTCGTTAGCGAGCTACGACACAACTAAGATTACAAGTTTACGCTGTTAGATCTAGGTTTCTCACCGACAGTTTTTGCGGTCACGACTTTACACCAGTTGTAAATGCTCAAACATAAATTCAGAATAAGATCTCTTTTACTCTACTTTGGTCATGATAACTTTTTACTTTCGATTTACTTTTCGTTTACGATTTCGTTTTACTTTAACTTCGTTGTTTGCTTACGGATCCTGTTTATTTTAACTTTGCAATCTCTTCACGTTTAATTCATCATCTATTTTCATCGCGTTCTGAGCTATTGTTGTTTGGCCCAGCAGAATCTAGGACCTTGGGAAAAGTTAGGGTTTCCTGACTTTCCTTCGATTTCGTAAATCGACAGTGTGAATTTCGGTTCCCACAGTTTGGCGCTAGAAGGAGGGTCCAATTCGCATAGGGTATATATCAATCTAACTCGTAGCCGTAAAACTCTAGATCGAATATGACTACAGAGGACCAGAACGATCAACCAGCTCGTGACGGAAAGCACTCTGATTACGAAAAACACTGCGGTCAACGCTAACGCAAACACCGCGGAGTTCGAGGAGATCAACAAGATGTTCTCGACTCTCAAACATAAGTCGGTTGAACAAGACAAACTTACTAGCTCTCTCGCTAAACAGGTTGAAACCCTAACCGCGAGGACTAGAACCATCCTTCCGCGTGGAGCTACTAGACTCCGCGGAAGAAGACTCGACTTCACCACTCCGCGTGACTTACTCCAGAACGCGCAGGAAAATCCATCAGGACAAAGCCTCGATGTAATCACCCTTGTCACACCTCGGAATAACGTGGAAGATCCCCCAAATCCCGAAAAGGAAACGAAGGATAACAAAGTCAAACGAATTGACCTAGACTTTAACGATCAATCTGATCCCACAGATGAAGACACTGACGTACACCAAAGAAGGGTTAAGGGTCGCGCGACACAGAGGGATTCTCAGCTCAGCGAACCCATGACAGAAGAAGAGGAAAATATCTTCTAGGTAGAGCAAGAGAAGCAGACAGAGGAGCAGGCCAGACCCATACGCAGGACGCGCTAACCATCTCGAAAAAAGACCTACAACAATCTCGACGAGATTCGCGATCTCCGCGACTACATCGTAAAAAAAGTAGCAGAGGTCAAAGTGGTAAAATCACATATCCATCACGCGACTAGTGCCACGCTAGAGATCGATAGGCTTCTCAAAGAGGCTCGAAAAACTCCATTCACTACTCGCATAACCAACACCAGAGTCTCCGATCCCAGGAAGGTGAAAATCCCGATGTATGACGGAACTTCCGATCCGAAAGCTCACCTCCAGACTTTCCAGATTGCAATGGTGAGGTCCAAGCTCCAAGACAGCAAAAAAGACGCTGGCTTTTGCCACCTATTCGTCGAGCATCTCCAAGGAGCAGCCCTCGAATGGTTCTCCCGCTTAAAACGAAACTCTATTGGAAGTTTCCGTCAACTCTCCTCGAAATTTCTCAAACAGTACTCCATGCTCATGGACAGAGAAACTTCCGATGTTGACCTATGGAGCCTGTCTCAAAGAGAAGGCGAATCTCTCCGAGATTTCATGAACAGATTCAAAATCGTAATGTCGAGAGTCAGCGGGATCAGCGACAAAGTGGCGGTAGGCGCACTTAGGAAGACTCTCCAGTACAAGTCTTCCTCGAAATTTCTTAAACAGTACTCCATGTTCATGGACAGAGAAACTTCCGATGATGACCTATGGAGTCTGTCTCAAAGAGAAGACGAATCTCTCAGAGATTTCATGAACAGGTTCAAAATCGTAATGTCGAGAGTCTGTGGGATTAGCGACAAAGTGGCGGTAGATGCACTTAGGAAGACTCTCTGGTACAAGTCGAAGTTTGGAAAGTGGATAGCTCTCGAAAAACCACGCACTATTCAGGACGCGCTTCATAAGGCCATGGATTTAATTATCATCGAAGAGGAGATGAAAGTTCTATCGCAAAAACAAAAACCTGCGAATGCGTCCTCGAAAGACTTAACCTCTAAACAGAAATCAAAAAAGAAGGTCCCTTGTAACGACAAGTACGTCCATCACGAGGGAGAAGACGTCCGAGGGGCGCATAATTACACTGTTAATTCCCCGACTGAACAAGGTAGGACGTTGGGGAACACCTGGATGTAGAACTCGTCGTATGATGAAAACACCTTCTGCGAGTTTCAGCAAATAAAGGGTCACTCCACCGCCAACAGCAAAGTTCTCGGAGCGAGGTTAACAGCGAAACTGCTCGTAGGGGAAATCTCATACATAACCAGAGTAAAAGACCTCATACGCGATACAGATCACCCACTCAGGAACGAAAAAGTACCCACTGGAGACATCGCGTCTCAAGGAACCCAAGCGGTTGGGAATCGCAGTAGGAGGCCTGACGACAAAGGCAATGACTCAAATCGTTATAGAGTGAATATGATCCTCAGGGGGTCGCAATACTTTCGCGATACCGTCTCATCGATAAAAGCATATCACAGAAAGGTTGAGTCGAGTACGAACTGGCCTGCGCCACTCGACACCGCAGGCGACACCGCAAGTAACGCCATCACTTTCGAGGAACACAAAACTGTCGGACTCGACAAACCCCATAATGATCCTCTCGTGATCGACCTTGTCATAAAGAATCTCGAAGTCACTAGGGTCCTCATCGATACGGGAAGTACCGTCGATATCATCTTCTGCGATACCCTCAATAGGATGAATATCGACTTATCCGAGGTCATACCCGCACCAAGACCGCTCACGGGTTTCTCAGGAAAAACTTTGATGACTCTCGGATCGATCAAACTTCCAGTGGTAGCCAAGGAGATAACAAAAGTTGTCGATTTTGCGGTCGTCGACCACCCTGTCATCTATGACATCATCATGGGAACACCATGGATAAAATCCATGAAGGCAGTCCCGTTGACTTACCACTTGGGCATTAAATTTCCACCCCTGCGGAATCTCCACAATATTGGGATGCCAGAAACAGTCACGACTTTTCTTCTTGGCCAAGAATAAGCTAAGAAAAGTCGCAATGACTCCCATGGCCAATCCCAAATGAATAAAGACGACTCAGCCGTTAGCCGAAAACACTTCGGAGAAAGACGTGCCAGAATCGTCAACTTGGGAAACAGCTCAGTCCGAAGGAAATAAGCAGAGCCAAACACTCTCGACAAGGCAACGCCCGAGGAAACCGTTGACCTAGCTGTAGTCACCAAGACTAAAACGGTCGACGCAACTCTGCCAAACGAGTAATCACTCACGACGACACACTGAACTACGAGACGGATTGATCCTTGAAAGAGGTACGTAGGTAGCTCTTTGCGAGAAGAGTTCAGTTGTCCCCCTCTTTAAAAAAAGGGGGAGTGAGTGTACATATACTCGTATACTCCCATACTTCATACTCGACATTTTCCGATCCGATTCCAAAAATAAATTTTCACTTTTTATTCTTTCGTATAACCCAAAAACGGAAATCATACGAGAGGATCTTTCTTAACAAACATCGACTATAACTCATTCTACCACAAAACGAAAAAACTTCCGGAAAAAGCGAGACGGCGCGAGTTTCCGAGGAGCACGATTCCGAACTCGATCAAAAGCTTCTAAAGACAGTCGCAAGACTATCAACCCGCTCGTCGATTGGCCCCGACGGACGAACAAATCACTCACATTAACCTGCTCTTCGTGAGTTCTCATACATCCGACTAGGATAATAGCGCGCTATAGAAGAAATCCGAAATTTTGGTCAGCACTTCCAAACGACTTAGAAATTGCCTTTGGAGAGATGCTCGGTTTATGAATTGATGCAAGTCATATAAGCATAAGCCGGAACTAGGTCGAAATCGAGACGGAACCAGGTCGAAATCTAAAACGGGAAACATAAGCTGGAGTTAGTCACCGCACGCCCTAAAACCGAGAGTAGACCTAGGTCTTGCCCTAAACCTAGCACGATGGTCTCTAACACCTCAAGGCATGANAGTTCATATCTAAATGCTCAAGAAAGTTTACAAAACTTCTTAACAACTTGGACGAGCAACGCATATAACAATCAACGAAAAAAATTAAATACGAGACGACAACTCGTGTTTCCCTCTACACCAAATCAAACTAAACTCAGCACACTGGTCTCAGACATCTTAAGACATAGTATCTAACCGGTACGAGATTCCAAAATTTGTCTCTTCGCCTATGTTCTCACGTTCAAGAAAATTCGAAAGAGTAAATCTTTCGACAACTCGCATCCAAAACGAACAACGAATATAGCGATTCTCAGAAGAGTAGACATAAACGACGACTCATGATCTTTCTTCGCAACCGTAACAACACTTATACGCAACCAAATCAAAACGAAAAACATCATTCATTAACACTAAAATTATAAGGTAAGGGGTTTCAAGGCCACACACGGCCAATCCCGGCAAACATAAAATTGCCACACTTGGCCAGAATACTACTAATAAATAGGGAACAAGCTCCCTCAGCAGACGAACATTTCTCGCTCAGAAATTGTACTTTATATTGCCAGAGATCAAGAAGTTGCATACGCTATACGGTCTCGGATTTTGATCGACCGCATCCTCGTCACACCGAGCAGTGACTCCGACTTCCCTGAATCAAGAGAAACAGGAACCGGGGCCTAGTGACCTCGAACCCTCTCTTCGATAGACGGGATCGAAGACACGACTTCCTTGCACTTCTTCACGTGACCGGACATTTTGTCCATTTCAAGGCCGTAGGAGTAGTTAAGAAGTTGGGTACGATACAGTGCGCCCACTAAACCACGGCATTCGCGGTATTCTCCAAAGGTATGATGAGCACGCTTGTATTGGTCAAAATCCATCGCAAACTGGACTGAGCAATCGGCTACAATCGAGGCGACCTCTCGCTTCTCGCGCCTGTACGCACTGCGAATTTGCGAGGCTTGACTCCGCGCCAAATCCCTTTCGCGAGACAAAACCGCTTTGACCTCCTTCTTCATACGAGCGTTCTCTTCTTCAAGTCTCTCGGCCTTGAACCGAGCCGTCTCTGCCTCCAGGTTATTCGCCCGAAGGGCATCATCCATAACATGGAGACCCTGCAAAATGAAATCCTTGAAAGATAGGAGCAATATCTCTCAAACGATTGTAATCATATCGTATGAACAAAAACTAACCCCCATGCACAAACGTGAAGCCTTCGCATATTGCCCGGACCTAACAAATCCTGCACCAACCGCGGTTTGATACGTCGAGGCATCAAGGGAAGCGAAAAAGGCCTCCCATTCCAGCCCTTCTCCAAAAGGCGGCACCGAAGGTTGACTCGGACCACTACCATCTCCACCGAGTATATCTTGGTGTCATGACCCTTCAGACGACCCTCTCCCATTCTCGGCAATGCCGCCCCCATTAGCGGGTGCGCAGTCATTTCGGGGAGATCTCTCCCTCTCAAAGTCGGGAGGAAACTCATACAGGGAAAAGTTATCCATGGTCGGTTCAAGCTCCCTTCCGAGATCGCGTCGGGCTGAGTACGATTATTGTGATACGTAACCGCGTTACGAAGCCGTTACGGGGAAAAGTAACCCCAGTGGAACGGACCGCCTTGGACAAGCTCCCTAATAATGCAGATATCTACCGGATGCGGGGAAGGGGATCCGAATTTGCGAAACGAAAGAGTTATCAGATATCGACAAACGAAAAGAAAACGGCCAGAGTATCAAAAGCGATACCCGCAAGACCCCATTCACGCTGAAATGAAGAAATGTATTCGCTTTCGACAAAGGCACTTTCTAAACGAACAAAGAAGTATCGTTTGTTCCAATTATGAAAGTTGGACGTAAACGATTCGATCACCGCCATATTTTTCCTAGTCTTGAGGCAGTAACGAAGCGATTTACCCACGACCGACGGAATTAAAAGTGCCAATAGATAATCGACGCTTTAGTCCATCCCTCGCTCGTAACCCAAAACCAAAAGTCCAATGAGGTGTTGGAGACCGATGGGCGAGAGCTGACCGATCGATAAACCGTAATGATCCAAAAACTGGACCATGTCTCTCGGAATGGGGAACCACAATCGGCAAAGCAACAAATGCGCCTCGTAGCATGTAAAGAAACTACGAGGTGGAGAATCAACGTCCTCTCTGGCTTTCAGAATTCGGAACTCCACCTCATCCGGGACTCGGCAGAAATCCCGTATGACGGCGAGGTATGATTTTCGACATTCGCTCGGTCTACAGGCATCCATTTTTAATTTTGGCCTCGATGGACACCACGATTCGCTCGGCGGAGCTTTGATACAACATATAACCTGCCAGTATTCCCTCGCTTCGTCAGCATCGACGGAGTGCAGCACGAATTCGACTTTCGGTATAACTTCGCCTTTCTGAACTTATAAGCTCTCGGGGGTCAAAAGTCGACGGCAAGACATTCGCGGAAACTAGATCATTCGCGGTCATTATACAAAGATGAGAGAAAGATGGAAAGGATAGGGAGCTTGTTTTTACCTTCAGCAAATTTTTGTGAGAATGAGCAAGTGGAAGATTTGAAAAGTTACTTCTCTTATTTATAGAAAGAAAAGTTTACTATTCATCTTCAGACTTTTTAGCCATCAATTCTGTCTAACTTATCTAATGTGCCTTAAAAGTTCGTAAGAAAATCTCAACGATTCTTGCAAACTGGGGGGCTAACTGTTGGGGTCATAAACGGTTACGACGAAATCGATGCCTAAATGAGTAACGGTAACATCATCTCTCTTTCTAAAATGAAAATCGTGAAAGGATTATCAATTCCGAGGCTCTTGCCATTTAGTCAATCCACTCTCGGCCAAATGTCGAATATCCGCGTCTAGCAACCCATAAGCGAATGCTTTGCAAAGTCCAGTAACTCGCGGGAAACTAAACACGAGAATAATGAAATCAACGTCCGAGATATCATCTCTCTTTCAAAAATGAAAATCGTGAAAGGATTATCAATTCTGAGGTTCTTGCCGTTTAGTCAATCCCCTCTCGACCAAATTTCGAAGATCCGCGTCTAGCAACCCATAAGTGAACGCTTCGCAAAGTCCAGTAACTTGCGGGAAACTAAACACGAGAATAACGAAATCAACGTCCAGACCTTCAAGAGATCTCGGTGAACGAGTTCTGAAGCAATATGAAGTCATCGTAAACGACGGATAACCACATCGCTTCGAAAATACGAGCGACACGAACAACAGCAAGTCTGGACGCCCATTGGGCGCCCAGACCCACGGTCTAGGCGCCCAATGGGTGCCCACACCCACGGTTTAGGTAATAGTCTTCTCGTTCGAATCCCGGTTCAAGCGTTTCTTTTTTCGCCTCGATCGAAATCTCTGTTGAAGTTTCGCGGCAATAATCGTAAAGGCTCGTACTTTCCGTAAAAACTTCATATCGATTGTATGAAACTATAACGGTTAACTCGAACACCGACATTATCTTAACCATACGATCAGTCTTATCATTTCGTAAAACCATCACCGCGTAGTTGTACGAAGAACGACTTCTCCGAAAGAAATCGTAAAAATCACTTTGTCGCTAANATATCGATTGTATGAAACTATAACGGTTAACTCGAACACCGACATTATCTTAACCATACGATCAGTCTTATCATTTCGTAAAACCATCACCGCGTAGTTGTACGAAGAACGACTTCTCCGAAAGAAATCGTAAAAATCACTTTGTCGCTAAACGGCCCACGAAAACCCAAAACACGACAAAAGTCCACTTACAATTTTGGAACGACAACGGGCCCAATTGCGTCAATGATCTACACGAGTTTCGCCAAAGATAAAAGGAAAACACGATAAAGTCAAAGTCTGAAGATAAATATGGAAAATTCGTGGAGATATGGAATATTCCCGAAAAAATGGAATATTTCCGCAGGAGGATATGCACGAATCTAGGGCAGAAAAGCAAACGGATTTAACCTACGAAGTCATATAAGAGAGGGGATGAGGAGAAGAACGAGGGAGACACAGAAATTTCGTCACCACCAAACACTTAGAGAATTAGGGTTTTTTACTTTCGTTTTTCGTTAGCGAGCTATGACTCAACTAGGTTTACAAGTTTACGCTGTTAGATCTAGGGTTCTCGCCAATAGTTCTTTCGTTCACGGCTTTACACCAGTTGTAAACGCTGAAACACGAATTCGGAATAAGATCTCTTTTACTCTACTTCGTTTACGATATCTGTTTACTTTCAATTTGCTTTTCGTTTACGATTTTGTTTTACTTTAACTTCGTTGTCTGTTTACGAATCCTTTTTCCTTTTACTTTGCAATCTCTTCACGTTTAATTCATCGTCTATTTTCATCGTGTTCTGATCTCTTGTTGTTTGGCCCAGCAAAAATCCGGGACCTTAGGGAAAGTTAGGGTTTTCTGACTTTCCTTCGATTTTGTAAATCGACATTGCGAATTTCGGTTCCCACATTGTCCATGCGTCTTGATGGATACCTCAGCGCGCATCTTCATCTTCCAGTGATCATATTTCCCTTTCTCCGTTGGAGTTCAATTCACCACAACGAGTTCCTTGCTCGAGTCCATTAGATCCGCAGGGTCTTCACCTGTTGTAAGTTTGTAAAAGTAGGTTCAGATGCCCGCTCTGATACCAATTGAAAAAGCAAACGACTCGAACACACAGATTCCAAAACTCGATACACAAGATTTCCTCTTATTAAGAATCAAATCAATCCTTTGATTGGTTTTACACAATGCAAACTTGCTTGTCACCTATGATTCTTCTGACAGAACAAGCTCTCAAGAAGATTAACTAATCTCTCCCTAATCTCTTGTTCACTCAAAACAACAAAACTAAACTCTCTCGTTTTCTATTGTGTTTTGCGTTAAAAAACCTAGAATAATCTCTTGAACCCTTTTATATTCTTTGGGTCACGAGATTCTCTCGATTTCCTTTTCCAAATATCAAATCTTTTCAAATTTTCACTTTGCTTGATTTGCAAGATATTAAATCTTCTAATTTTATATTCACTACCACGTCATCACGCTATACCAGCTCAAGCACCTTTTAAATTTTAACATGATTGTTGCATAAGTTGTGTATCGTAATTGCATTTTTACCCTCCATTGTTGATTTTTGAATCCATTCTTCATTATCAGAACCATCTAACCGTACAACTTTCCTTCATGACGTGTTCTTTTTAAAAACCATCACACTGCGACTTTTTCAAACACAAAAAAAGATCCAGAAAGGTACAAGTTTCTGAAATTCAGATACGGAAATTGATTGAGTATTAGTTAGTATCTCTTTCATCTTCTCATCAAAATGTATATGATGGTTAAATACTGCAGGAACAAAGAGCACAGCCAAAAGTTCCAGGAGCAAGCTTTCCAAAAGCTAAAGCATGCCCACTCACCATTCTTGCATCTTGGTGCAAGGTACAAATCCCTAAACTTTGTATATATATTTAGTTGCATGTAGTTTTTTTTTTTATATCTCTCTCACTATTTAAGATTTACTAATACAGTGGTGTTCAAGTCCGGACGAATGAGTAGTTATAACTCACATCTTATTTTTTTTATTTTCTTTTCTTATTTTAAGTCTTGCATTGTATAGAAAATCATATAATATTTTTTGAAATTTCTTAAAAGCCTATAAAATAGTAGTATTCATATGTATATGATTAGGTGGTTCGAAGCATATAGAACACATTCACATTAGTATATGGAAGAATGATAGAACCGCTTAGTATGTACACATTATTATACTTAGAATGTAGTGCCTTAACTAGTAGTACAATGATATTTGAACCGATTTGATATTTGCAAAATTCGTTTTTGGAATTGGCCAAGATCATTGTGAAGGTAGAAGCTAGTTTGATCTGAAATCAATTCCATATAATTAGACTTAGATAAATCTAATTTTCTCACTTATGGGCTTGAAATATTTTACATGGTAAAACACTAAGACATTTGGATTATCATAATGCATTTCTACAGCTTTTGTTCCAAGTGGTAATTCTCATTTAAGAATGGTTACCACTTCCTATGAAACATTAATCCCCTCTTCAAAACTCCCTAATAATTTTACACATGAGCAAAAACCGGTGTAAAAAAAGTTGAACGATAAATGTATAAATCTGTAGAGTTAAGTTCAGTTTAAAGTTAATTAGATTTAGAGAGGGAATGCTTAAATTTTCTCATGATTTTGGGATTACTTGGGAGTGCATGTTTGTGTTTAAACACCATGGAAAAGTAGAAGTTTAGTAAGGGAAACAGTCTGATTTTGGTATTGAAAAAGAACTAAAATAGAAAGAAAAAAATAAGAAGTAGAATAAATAAAACTCTAGGGAGACCAATTTCTTTTTGAAAAAGCTTAACTCTAACCTTGAAATGAAAAAGATAGAATCCACACAAAATATGTAAACTAAAGTAAGGGAGGTTATTAAATCATGTATTTGAATCGAGTTTAAATCTATATACAATCTACCGTTATTCGGATGATAATTTTAAATTTTATATTAAAATTTAGTGTTAGTGGATGTGGTATTTATAAATGATATTTAAAATCGGATGTTATTCAATGAATGACTTAAAATCAATTTTTAAAATCTTAATGTGATTTAATTTCAAAGTATTAAATTCATTATGTTTAAATTTTCAGATAATCTCTTATGAAGTCTCATAAATCTTACTAAATGAAAGAAGGTATTTCATGGATTTGGAGGTGTCCACCTCATCTTTTTAAAAACTCCCCCAAGTGAAGCCAGCTCATCCATCCAAATGACTTTAGTTGTTTTATGTATCTCTCATCCACTTTTAATTTGTATAGATTGTTTCAACTCAAAAAAATAAATTTATGTCGCCGATTAACATCCTCTCTACTATGTTTAATAATCAAACCCTCTTTAACACACGCGTTTTCTTTTTAGCCCAAACTACAACCCTTTTCAAAACCTTTATACTTTAATCAGATCTAACATTTAATCAATTTTGATGTCTCTTAAATGCTACATGAGATCCATATCACACCTTCAAGCTTTCAGGCTAATGATGTGGAAAAATTCAAAATTCATTGAAGTCAATATGCCATGAAAAAATTGACAGTTCTCATAATGTTCTAATTTATCAATCCATGATCTAGATATATCCTCCCTATGATATTGTCGGAGACTCGCCGCATCGACATGAGCAATTCAATATCTATGATAAGAGTTGATCCATACTCTTAAATTGATTTGATTGGAAGATTTGGATCACTCTTTATTCTTTTTGTCATTTGAATATGCGAGATATATGCTTGGTGAACGTGCGATTTGATGTGTGTAGTGCGGCAGAGGATTATGAGCCAAATTGAAAAGTTTGTATCATCTACCAAACATACAGAGTGAGAGGCTCTACCAGTGACGTACAATTCTTCTCTTAGGTTAGCTCATATTCTTTCTTTACATGTTTATAGAAGATCTCATTTCATTCTAACTGTAAGTGGAGTTAATTGAATTGTGAATTTTTTTAAAAATCATCGTATGAAGGAATATCATGGCCTAGATAATTCTTATTTGATCATTCTCTTAAATCACCTAAGGTACTACAGTATTAAATGTTGATAATAGATTATTTGGTTGTTTTAATTTGTATGAGATCTTGATGGTTGAGAGTTGCTAGAAATGTTTTACATAAAGCAATGCTAAGATAAGTAAAGATATTAAAGGGAAGATAAATGTCTTCAATTTGGTTGGTCACTTGAATGAATCAAGGGCTAGAAAAAGGCAAAACTAAGTGGATATTTGAGAACTTGGTTTGATTGAACAGTTACTTATTAGTTATTTTCTCTCTTAATGCAAATCACGGTAGGTTAATTTCGATATAATTTTTGTTGATGTATTCATCTTCTTCTTCGACATTTCAAGTGAAGCATGAACAATGAGTCACCGTTGTCAATCCTGAAAAAGGCATGTAAATCATAATCTATTATCTTGTTGGCCATCAAACAACAATAAATCATAAATTATTATCTGGTTTTAAAAGTATACGTATATGTAATATGTTATACATTTGGTCTTAGCAAACAAAAATAATATAATGTAACATAAAACACAACCCTAAGTAAGAAAAAATGTAATTATAGAAATTGATTTAGGTAGAATTATATGTTCATCCTCTTTGAATCTTTATCTACTACATCAATGGAAGCACCTTTAGAGTAGGTAACAATAATAGTCCATAAACTACTTTATGCGTATTGTATATTGTTTTGAAAACATAAATGATAAATTGCCTCGCTTTGACTTTCCAGTACAACAAACCATAGGAGTTGATTGACACAAAAGAATTTGCATCATTTTTCTAAGTGACTCTAGAAGTGGTGACTCCAATTTCTTTTGACTCCAATTGCGACTGATGCAAATAGTTCAATCATTTATTTTATATGATTTTAATTAGTGTATGTTACAAAAAATGGTGTTATATTTTGTATAATTTTACATAAATGATGTTAGCATTAGTTACGACCAAAATAATTGATTTTAAATATTTTTATGATTTTAAATAATTTATTTTAAACTTTACTATCATTTTATAAGTAATTAGTTTTATACTATTTACAAAACAATTTATTTAATTTAACATTTTAAATTAATTTAAATTTCAAATATTAATTATTTTATTAATAAAAGTGTTTTGTTTTAAATATTTCATGAGTTTATGATTTTATATATTAATTTTTTTTGTATATAAAAAAGATATTTCAACGTTTTTGAAATCTTGATAGAATATTTACTAATGCATCAATACTAAAATTAAATCACAATTTACGACAACAACCATTGTAATAAAAATCCTAATAATTAATAAAAAAAAATAGAATTTGATCCACACGACCGCGCGAATGTTTTTTTAGTTTTTATGTTTTCAATTTATGATTAATAATGTTTAAATTAATCGAGCGCCAAGTTCAATTTTTTTTTGTTATTTCGAGTTTCGGGATTGTTTCAGATTCAAAATTTCTAGATTTTTTAGTTATTTCAAATTGATGGTTCAGATTTAGGAGTGAAATTTTTCTGATTTTTTCGTATTTTTTGGATACTCGTATTGGGTCATTTCTGATAATATCCAAAATACCGTAAAACAAATCATGTTGGGGTGACTTTTTTAAAAACCCCGATGAATAAATTTAACTTTTTATAGTTTATATAAATTACTCTTTTAAATTTTTTATAGTTTATTTTAAATTTTTTTATTTTTGTAACAATTTTGTGAAAGTATTAACATTGAAATATAATTACTTTTAAGAAAGTATTGTTTTATTTTAAATTTGAAAACAAAAATATTTAAATTTTGGTGAAAAATAAAGATTTCTATTTTTAATTAAATAACATATTTTCTTAACTAAATATAACCACATATATATTGGAATCACAATAATATAATATTCTTATATGTTAGATA
Organism: Anastatica hierochuntica; assembly: GCA_900406275.1. Taxonomy (NCBI): domain Eukaryota; kingdom Viridiplantae; phylum Streptophyta; class Magnoliopsida; order Brassicales; family Brassicaceae; genus Anastatica; species Anastatica hierochuntica. The sequence continues at coordinate 45,599 of OVAN01000342.1, forward strand.
TCATAATTTAGATGCAAAGACATTTTACATAATATCCCACATCATTGTAAGGTTTATTTTTAAAATGTGCTTATGTTTTAATAAGATAGATACCTTCTATTTTGTTTTTTGATAAAAGAAATATCTAACAAAAAAAGTACATTCATTTTCTCTTCGAAAAAAAATTATATGAACTAAGATTACGATCAATTAATCTTCTTTCATACTTCTTTATTTCTTTCTCTTATCTCCATATTCATATGTTGTGTTTCTTCTGCTCATAGAAGAATTTGTTCGTTGGTTCATGACTACGGATCCATAGAATCATTGTTGTACTAAAATAGCTTGACACTCGCATTCTAAAAATAATTAACAAAAATAAAATGATATATCTATAAGAAATATTTGTGACTTTTTATTTTGATTATTGCAAAGTGATAAAGTACATTTACTTATTGTGCTTCCATTCCAAACTTTAAAAATACATATTTTCTATCTTTTATTTTTATGTTTTACAGTCAAAGCATGAAAATCGAAATAAGAGAAAAATAATTGATGAAAATAAAATGATAAAATATATAAGAAAACCTTTTAAGAATTAAAAATTTGGAAGACGATAAAGTTTTACACCATAAAAGGAGGTTAGATATATGAGATCTCGAAAATTTCTTTTTAATTATTTAAAAATATAATTTAAAAACGTTAGTAGCTTGAGTTAAGGTATCAACGATTATGCACGAAAAAAATATTTACTGTGTTGATTTTGATTTGTAGTGGAAATATTAAAAAAGAAAAATCACAATTTAGATTATTTTTTAACATAGCTTTTATTTGAAAGTGATTTTACAAATGATTCATAAGTTTACGATAACACTTGATTATACAATGACTATTGAAAATATTAAAAATCATAATTAGAAAAGCAGTAGATTTTTTTATACAATTGTAACAATTTTGACGTTACACATTTTTTAAAAATAGCAAATTTGAAATTAATTAATGATGATATACTCCAACTAGTCTTTTTATTCTAACTAGCTTATTTCTTTTAGTTAACTGTGTGTGTATATATATATATATATATATATATATAAATTACTTCTGAAATTTTTAAATCGATATATATTTAAACATTTAAGGACTTTAATATATTTTTTCAAAGAAAAGTAATAGATTTGTTTCCAAACTTAGAAATATAAATATGTCGATCATTATAATTATTAACGATTTAAAAATCAGCACGGATAATAAAATGTCAAGTGTCAACACATCAATTGTTGAAAGGTATCATATGGATTCCAAAGTAAAAAAAAAATTATTATTGAAAATACGTTAACGTAATTAGTGTTCATTTTTTAGCATAAATTAAGATTAGTAGCTAACATCAAACTTATCCAACTAATCAAAAGAAAAAGAACATTATGTTTTCGATCTCGGTCAAATAAAAAAAACAGTATCAATTAATTATTATTGAAATTTAGAATAAATTAAAATAAAAATTATCCATAATTAAAATAAAAGTCTCAATAAATAACTAACTACATTGATTTTAACAATTTAAACTACATTATAGTATAATTATTTTTGATATTTAATTAAAATGTTTGGTATTGATTTTTAATTGATGCTATATAAGTGAGTAATTATGATGACTATTAAACTGATATTAATTCATATTTTGAATTACTTTTTTCAAGTGATATAAATCTTTGTTTGTTTGTGTAAATTTTGAATAAAGTGATATTAACGATTCTAACAATGGCAACTACTATTGTAACTGGTGTAAAACTGCATATTTAATGTCATTTGTACATATATGATTTTATTTAATATCATTCATTTTTATGACGCAGTATTAATGATGTTAAACATAGTTTTTCTTGTAGTGTTTGTATCAGTTTTCCATTGCTTTAATCAAATAATTATACATTTATATTTGATTCAACAACAAATGATTAAAGGGATGGTAGAGAATAGAAAATTGCATTATATATACATATATATATATATATATACATAAGATTTGGATGATTGCATCACTGAAGTTTGTTACTTTTTTCATCATCTAAGTAGTTACAGTTGCTTCACAAGGTTATTTTGGACTCTTCAATAATCAAGGTGAGCGAACAATTTGTTTCCTTCTTCTAATTACATTTTATTTGTCTTCACATTATGTCAATCCCATGTTGTGTTTTAAATGCTCCCGAAAAAATATCATAGCATGGACTTGATATTGTCATCACTTAATATCATACTGTTAATTTTTCATGTCATTCACAATCTTAATTTACAAGGAATAGGTACTTTCAGTTTAATAGCTTAAGTTCTCATTGTTCAGCAAATATTTTTTTTATGGTTAAAATTGTTTGGTAAATAATGAGAAATAATATTGCAAACGGAGGAAGTTTGTGGCACTATCATGAGAGATCGACTCTTTTCTGTTCCATCAACAAACAAACAAAAATGACTTAATAGAAAACACAACTCCACTTTTCAAATATTATAAGGAAATGCAGAAACTAATATGTTCATCCGTAGCCTCATTAAATATTGCTTCTTTTGTCATACAAAATTGTGTAAAATATTTGATTTCGAATGTATATGTTTGAAAGAATTTCTCTATCACATCATTCATATATGAAAGTATCATTTACTATTTTTTAACAAAAATGACAACTTTCACTTCATTCAATTATGAGAAAATGGAATGAAAATGCACTACTAGAACTTATGTTTATGAGTTAAGAATATCATTCTGGTATACATAAAGCAAATTTTGAGTAGAAAATTGTGACATGTGTTTAACTTGGTGATTATATCCACGACACTCTTACATAAAATCACCATGGTTTTAAAACATATCTTTTATATTAGATTGATATGATGTTTAAATTAGCATGCTTCAAAATATATAAGATATCACATATCTATTTTCAAATTTTCAAAACATATATAAGGCCAACAGATGTATTGAAATTAGAAATATATTTAAATATTACTTTTAAATTAGCATTGTATCAAAACATCATAAAAATAATCACATAACGCGGTGGATAATCCCATTTAAAATTAAACATACCTAAAATATATTCAAGGAAAAGAATTTTTGAACTATATTCATTAAAATTAAACATAATCAACGTAAATTTGAGGCCGATACATTCCATATGGTATTTCCGTGTGAATAGTGAAACATTTGAGTCTCAAATCTCTAGCATGGTCTTATGTGAAAAACGGATCGCCCGAGATAATAACAATATGTTTTTCCTTAGCTTTTTCCTTCTCATATTAGCTTTTTAATCTTCTCATAGTTGTTGTAGGTTCTATTCCCGACAATGTAAAACATATCTCATTTAACATTTTCAACTCTAACAAAGATTTTTTTGGTTCCCGTTTTTCGCTGTTGTTTTAATATTTGTGAGAGTGCTATGTCTGGTTTTTAAAGAAAAACATAGAGAATAAATTTTTACCTCGACAAACCGAACACGATAATCGTAAAATATTTAAGTTTTGTACAACTTTTGTCCTGCAACTTTTCACTAATTGATACTTGGTCATCAAACATAACAAACATGTATTGGTTAGTATCTTTTCTTCTAGGTTAGAGGTATCAAAATCATCTTTGAACCCAACCGTTTCAAGTGCATCAACCAGAGTATTTCCTTTCTTTAGGTGATAAACCCTTTTACCCATACTTTATTTAGCACCTCCAAACAAACAACTCATTTAAACAAAACAATTAATTTGGATAAGAGATAAAAAAACAATATATTACAATAAAAAAATTGATTTTTGGCTAGAGACAAAGAGAGTAACCCATTTCAACAAAAACAATTAGTTTGTTGGTCTCAAACAACAATAAACCATAAACTCTTATCTGTTTTTAAATGTATATGTAATGTATTATACATTTGATCTTAGTCAACAAAATAAATATAATGTAACATAAAACACAACATTAAGAATGAAACAATGTAATCATATAAATTGATTTGGGTAAAATTACATTGGAGGAAAGGATAACTTCCACATCAAGTTATCTATTTCTTTTATAATTATTTATATGATTAGATAAGTATAGAATCTTCTAACAATTAGGAAGCTTGTGTCGGTCCTTTAAGTTGTATATAAACATGTTCAATGTGAATAATAAAGACAAGCCTTTGAGATCATAAACATCTACATGGTATCAGAGTCTAAAGATTCTAAACCCTAGATTTCTTTGTGTTGTTCTTACCTTCTTCCTCTTAATCGTTCCTTCGTTTAAGCTCTCAAAGCAAAAACCGTTGTTTCTCTGTAGAGATCATTGTTGTGATATTGTTTCTTTTCCCGTGATAAGTTAGACTTGTTTCTAATTTATTGAAGCTAGGATACTTTCCATAGCTTTCGCTTTCATTGTGGTCACGACTATGTTTCTTGTTCTAAAAATAGAGCGTATTATGGGTCATCATTGTCATGGTCATTTGATTTTGTGACCATGAACGAAGGTCTCAGTTCTGTCATTAAGTCTTCCATATCCAGGTTTGGTGATTCGTCGTCACCTACACAGGCTGATGCGGCTGTTTTGTCGATGTACACACTTTCTTCCTCAGACAATCCATGGTCACTTATCACACCAATGCTTTTGAATGGAGAAAATTACAATAAAGGAGCCTCGGAGATGCTCAATTCTCTAGTACCAAGAGATGTACTCTAACATTGTATGTGAGGAACAACGTCTTGAAGCTACTCAGGTAAAGGAACAACATTTGAGTGATGTTGGCTTCTCTGTTCGGCAAGACACTACTCTCCAAAGTCGCCGTGAACTTCCTAAATCTTCTATTCTTCGTTCACGTGCTTCCGTCTACTCCAACTGTGGTCAAACAGGTCATGAGATGCAATCTTGCTGGCAATTGATTGGCTTCCCAGAATGGTGGCCAGATCAAAGCTAGAGAGGACAAGGTAGACGTCGCGGTGGTCGCAGCAATGTTGGTAAGGGTAGTGGTTCGGGTGTGTCTTCTAATCCACTTTCAGTTGCTCATGCAACTAGCTCAAATCCGACTAATGTTCCTGACTTAACACCAACCCAATGGAAAGCTTTAACTCAGCTTTTGCAAGAAAAGACAACCTCCTCTTCTTCTGATAAATTGTCTAGTAAGACCTGGCTCGGAGATGTGATTCTCGATACTTGAGCATCTCATCACATGATAGGTGTATTACTTGACTGATGTGGCTTCAGCAAAGCTTCATGGAACTATCAGCGATTCGAGTCCGGTTTTATGGCATCAGCGTTTAGGTCATCTGTCGTTTTCAATTTTTTCGAATTCAAGCTTTCCCTTTCCATTTTCTAAGTCCGCTAGCTCCAATTCATGTGATGTGTGTTTTCGAACTAAGAAAACTCGTGAGGTTTTTTATGATAATTCTAATAAAGAGGATGACATTTTCTCTTTAATACACATTGATTTCTGGGGTCCTTACCGAGTCCCGTCTGACATTTTCTCTCTAATACACATTGATTTCTCAAGAGCAGTCTAGACTTACTTTTTACTTGAAAAATCGGAAGTGCAACGTGTACTGATGGAGTTTCTTCAGTACACTACTAAAAAGTTTGTCAAACAAGTCCGAGCTGTTCGTAGTGATAATGGTACAAAATTTATGTGCTTAAGTACTCTCTTTAGAGAGAATGGTATTCTTCATCAGACGTCTTTCATAGCAACTCCGCAGAATAATGGTAGAGTAGAGCGTAAACACCGCCACATTTTTAATGTGGCTCGAGCTTTGCTTTTTCAAGCAAGTATGCCTGTTAATTTTTGGGGCGAGGCAATTCTCATTGCTGCTTACTTGATTAATCGAACACCATCCTCTCTTCATAATGCACGTTCCCCGTACGAAGTACATCATGGTAGTAAACCATATTTTGGCCAACTCAAGGTCTTTGAATTCGCTTGCTACGCACATCTTTTCTCTCGGTCAGAGTACAAGTTTAGCCAGAGAAGTCGTCTGTGCATTTTCGTTGCTTACCCCTTCTGAAAGAAAAGTTGGAAAGTGTATGACGTTGAAAGTAACGAGTTTTTTGTCTCTCGCGATGTGATTTTTCACAGAGACTTTTGTCCTTATTCACAATCTGTTTCTTCTATGGTGGGTGATGTTTCTTCTTCGTCTCCGGTGGATGATAGGGATTGGCTTCCAGCACTTCCTCCTCTTGTTATCTCCATTATTGAGCATGTGTCTTCTGTTCGTCGGATATGGTCGACAAGGGGAGCTCGTTGTCACTAGAAAAAGACTTATCTGACTCTTCTTCATCTTCTTCGCCAATTAAAACATAGGAGCCACCAAAACAGTTTGCGTCTTTTACACCGGAACATGAACCAAATCCTTTGGACCGTACTGCTTCTTTACAGCTTTCGTCATCTCCGGTTGAAAGCGGGTTACCAGCAGCTACGGTTTCTGAGCCTTCCAACCAGCTTGGACGTGGTTTACGAGAAAAGACGAAGCCATCAAAGTTCCGAGATTATGTCTCTTATAATTTAGTCGCGACATACACCCCTCTTCACCATCACGCTCTCACACTTTCTTCAGATGAGTCTTCTACGGTCTCAGGTACGATATAATATCCAATCACTCCTCCAATCGTGTTTTTATAGCTTCAATTACATCTCATACCAAACCAAGGCACTTTAAAGAAGCTGTCAAAGATCCACGTTGGAACAACTCAATGTACAAAGAGGTTGATGCTTTGGAGGTTAGTAGTATATGGGATATTTGTGACTTACCACCAGGAAAAGAAGAAATTGGCAGCCAGTGGGTATATAAAATTAAATACAATGCTGATGGTTCTGTTCAAAGTTACAAATCTCGTCTTGTTGTTCAAGGAAATTATTAGGTTGAGGGGGAGGATTATAACGAGACTTTTGCTCTTGTCGTCAAAATGGCTATTGTACGTGCTTTTCTTCGACTTGTCGCAGGAAAGGATTAGAACGTTCATCAAATGGACGTTCACAATGCATTTCTTCACAGTGATCTTGAAGAAGAAGTGTATATGAAATTACCTCCTGGTTTTCGCCAAACTCATCCAGGAAAGGTTTGTCGTCTTCGGAAGTCTCTGTATGGTCTGAAACAGGCTCCGCATTGTTGGTTCGCAAAGTTGTCTAAAGCTCTTCTCAAATTCGGCTTCACACAATCTTATGAGGACAATTCGTTTTTCTCTTTTTCTCGTAAGGGTATTAAGATTCGGGTTCTTATTTATGTTGATGATCTGGTTATTTCAGGAAATGATGAGTACATGCTTATGAAATTCAAAGAGTATCTTGGCAAGTGCTTTCACATGAAAGACTTGGGAAAACTACAATATTTCCTGGGAATTGAAGTGAGCAAGGGTCCAGAGGGAATCTATTTTTCACAAGGGAATTACACTCTGGGCATTGTTAATGAGAGCGACCTTCTTACGTCCAGACCGGCCAACACACCTATCAAACAAAATCATCATCTCGCAGTGGCGGACAATGTCGTTCTTCCATATCCAAAATCTTATAGACGTCTTGTGGATCGTCTCATTTACTTGACCAATATGAGACCAGAGTTAAGCTACTTTGTACATGTTTTGTCCCAATTTATGCAATCACCAAAGCAAGCTCATTGGGACACAATGATTTGGGTATTTCATTTTTTTAAAGGCACGCTAGGTCAAGGTATTCTGCTCTCGTCCTATCCAGACCTTTCTTTCTCTGTTTATTGTGATTCAGACTGGGCAGCTTGTCCTTTAACTCGCCGTTCATTGAATGCCTATGTGGTTTTTCTTGGTGGGTCGCCTATCTCTTGGAAAAAAAAGAGCCATGACTGCAGCCCTTCGAGAAGTCAAGTGGGTTTGCAAGTTACTTAGGGATATGGGACTGGCGGTTACTTCTCCAACTAAGTTTTACTGTGATAGTAAAGCCACCATATATATTGCTGAAAATCTTGTTTTTCATGAGCGTATCAAGCATATTAAGTCAGATTGGCACTCGGTTCGTGATGCAATCAAGGATGGTATCCTACAGACGGAGCATGTTCGCACAAACCAAAAACTTGTTGATATCATGACTAAAGCTCTTCCAAGTGACAAGTTTGACTATTTATTGTCCAAGTTGGGCATTTGTAATTTTCACGCTCCAACTTGAGGGGGAGTATTAGAGAAAATGATAACTTCCACAGCAAGTTATATATTCCCTTTACAATTATTTATATGATTAGATAAGTATAGAATCTCTTAACAATTAGGAAGCTTGTGTCGGTCCTTTAAATTTTATATAAACATGTTCAATGTGAATAATAAAGACAAGTTTTTGAGATCATAAACATCTATAAATTATCTGTTTACCTATTACATCAATTGAAGAAGCTTTAGTGTATGTAACAGGTGGTGTTCTATCCTCGACACTCTTACGTAAAATCGCCATAGTTTCTTTTTTTTTATCAGAATCACCATAATTTTAAAACATGTCTTTTATATTAGTTTTATATGAAATTTAAATTAGCATGCTTGAAAACACCGAAAATATTATATATCTATTTTTAAATTTTCAAAATATATATAATATCAAAAATATATTAAAACTAAAAATATATATTGAAATATTAACTTTAAATAGTGATGTCAATTTGGTATGTCCGCGTCCGAATAGTCCAACCCGCGGCGGAGGTTTTCTTTGGGAATTTTGGACATTCAAAACACGAGATGATTGTCCCATTAATATAAAAAAATATGAAATTGTCCACTTAGTATAAAATTTAACGAAAATCTCATTAAGTCCTTGAATTAGACTTCTCATACTATTTAGAACAATTAATATGTATTTAGAAAATCAATAAAATTAAAAACATAATTTTCATTAGTATTTTAAAATAATTAAAATATATTTCTACATAATTTAAAAATCAAATCTACTTTATGGAAGATTTCCATATATTCTTTCCGTATATTCTATAATTGAAACATATAATTCAAGGACTTCGATTTAAACATATAATTCAAGGACTACAACAACGGCGGTTGCATTTTATACTACCAACGTGAGTTTCTCACAGAGACTCGTATACAACCGTTCGATCAAGGGAAGAAAGATGAAACTCCGATAAGCGCGACGCTCTCTGTCTCTGGAACTTACGTCGAGAATTGAGTGGCTGATTTAATTTTGAAAGAGAGAACGAGTAATGGAAGCATAGAGTTCGACATAAAATTGATTTCTTCGTTTAATTTCCGATTCAGAGCTTTCTGGAGGAGTAGATTATTATCAATTCTTTACGATGATGCAGCCGTTGGTGTTCCGTTAAGTAGTAGCTCCAGAAAGATGGTTGGTCTTGCAAAAAATGAAAACTTTACTAAAACAAGAAGTTGAGTTTCTTCTCTTGAAATTTCAATATTTAGAAGAACTTTTTCTTAGAGATTTTTTTAATTTGAGGCTTTGTGATTGTTGTCTCTCTACTTGCCTTTAAATTAGACACAGCCTGACATTGATGATTGTAAATCAAACTTGTTCTTACAGAAAACTAGACATCACAAGTTCTCCGAATAACATTTTCTTAATACTTTGGTGAAAATGTGGTTTCACCAAAAATTTGCATTAACTATTCTTGTACCTCTGCCTTGTTCCAGGCCAAAGAAACATTCTTTAGCAGTAGCAATTCTCTGTTTGTTCGTGGCTTTCGACTCTTTTTCTACAACGTCTCAGATTGATGAGTCTCTCTTATGTAGCATTTGAACCATCTTGTTGGATGTTGTTTGCTCAATTTCTTGCGGTTCCAACCTTTTCCTAGATTCAGGTGACGATTCTTTCATCAGTGACTCTGTTTCTTTCTCTTCCCATATCTCTTCTTTTCCCGACTCCTCGAGATTGTCTTCTTTTCCATATTACTTGAGCTTATCTGCCACTTTAGCTTCGATATATCGAGCTCCAAATGATAAGTTTTTCTCTATGTTATCAATAAAATCTTTCTTCTTTGTAAACTAACAGAAGATAAAAACAAAAAAAAGAGTTGACATGAGTTTAAAACCCACCAAAGCTATATCACCTCAACAATGAATATACAGAAACAAGAAAAGTGATCCTCATCCCATGTTCAAATTGAACATTATGCATTTCACCTTCAACGCAACAACCAATGAACGCGATTACTCAAGGGCTTGTAAGAGTTGTTAAAGAGATGGAATCTGAAGCCAAAGTAACTGAAAGGGGTCACTTAGGCCCTATTCGTTTCTGCATCTGGATGTTGCATATGGATACTGCATATGGATGCTGCATCTGGATGCTGCATCTGGATTTTGTTCGTTTATGCATTTGCATTTTGCATCTGGATGCAGCATCCAGATGAAACTTTGTTCGTTTATGCATCTATTACAGCATCTAGATACATCTTATTGAAAATTACCAAAAAGGGTATGCTTTTGTGCTATTATATTCTACATGATTTAAAATAATATAAAATCATTAATTTTATAAACTGAAATCATATAAAATCATATAAAATTAATTATCAAAATATTGTTATCATAACGAATTTGATTTTCTTATAAAATAATTTCTTCTTTTCCTAACTAATTTTATTTTAATTATCTTTTATTTAATTAAATATATATTATTTAAATAAATCATTTTGTTATTTTAAAAAAAAACTTAGTAATTTGTTTAAAAAATAAAAATAAGAAAGTGAAAGTTAAAAATTCGTTACAATTGAACCTCGACATTAATTAATACAACATATAAAAGTACTAAACGTAATTTAAATCCTTGAAATAAAAAAGTAAATAAAATTACATAACTTAAAGACACAATAACTAATATGGGAGTTGACGTTCTTTTGCAATCTCTTTGGTGATGAAATCACGAAGGGCCTCCATCACTTTATCACTGACGGGCATGTATGGAACATGTTCATTTCCTACCATTTGATCTCCATGTTGCTCATACTCTTCCCTTGTCTCCCATTGTACAAAATCACGATCCTCTATATGTGAATCTCTTATGAAATTATGGAGTGTCATAGTCGCAGTCACAATTTTCATCCACTTCTTTAATTCATACTTAGGATGTTTTGAATCTAAAACCCTCCACTTCGCCTTCCATACTCTAAATGTGCGCTCAATCACATATCGTAAACTTGAATGCCTTTTGTTAAACAACTCTCTCTTGCTTGTTGGTGGTCCTCCCCAGTTAAACTGATCAAGATGGTATCGAGTCTTTCGATGAGGGTCGAGATACTCAGTCCTAGTTAGATATCCTGAATCAACAAGGTAATAATTTTCGTGAGGAGGATGAGGAAAGAAAGGTTCTTGTGTAGAACAATGTGTCAGCACTTTAGTATCATGTGCTCTTCCAGGTACCCCAACATATGCATATATGAATTTCATTTTGAAATTACATATTGCAAGCACATTCATTGTCGTTTCTCCTTTTTGACCTATATATGGTTCTACATTCTGAGATGGAGGACGAACCGGAACATGAGTCCCATCAAGTGCAAAAATACAATCCATAAAGTATGGCCCATACCGCAAATCATTTACCAAAGTAGGACTTTTCTTGTAAATTCACCTCTTTCCAGTTTTATAGTAACCACTGCAAGCTTCAAGAAGACACTCATAACCTCATCCAACTTCCTTTTCACAATATCAAGAGAATGTTGATATCTCTCAGCTAAGACCCGCACAGTTATATCTTGTGCAACCATCTCTATAAACATTGCTACACTTTCTTTAAGATAAACATGACAAGACTCCTTTAACTTATACCGCTCTAATAGCTTTTGACATAAGCTCTGAAATGTACCTTGATTCATGCGTAAAATATCAAAACACTTGTTCTCATATTCTTCCATAAACCGTTGCACACGACGCCATCCTACACTTCGATCTCTCCTACTTATTTTTCTATCAAAATAAACATCTCCGTAAAGCTCTCCTACAGCAACAAGAATATTTCTTTTATCTTCTAAAATTATATTTGTGTCATCATCCTCCAAAAAGAATTTGAATGTATCCTACAAAAGACATTCAAAATTCCAATACATTAATTACTTATGCAAAAGATTTGAAATATTATTAAAATAAAATGTTGGAAAGGTTCAAAACAAGATTAAAGTAACCTGTTTATAGCTAAAAATCATCTTCTAAGATTCATAACAGCCCCTATTTAGCAAGCAAAATACAAGTTTAGAGAATCCATAAAATGAATCAGCAAGACAATCACAATAAGGAAGCATAAGAAATGGATACATCATATGCTATCTAATCATAATTTCATCTAACATCTACTTATGCATCTCTACTTTCGCCGGTTGCAAACTTCAAATATAATATCCTATTCTCATCATCTTCATAACCCAAAAAAGTCTGACGGTTGGTGGAACTTGTCTGAAGATGCAGAATGGCCGCTTTGTACAAAGGAGACCACATCCTAACGTTTGAAAGTGAATGCAATACTCTCATAGCCCGTATTTGGCTGCAACTAAAATCAGGATGTTGTTCTAACAACTGGTTTTTTTGAGAAAGTATGGCGTCTCGTGACTCACTGTTGTCTCTAATCGCCTCAGCTACCTCATGTGATGCTTTTCTTTTTTTGTCTGCATTTGGTATATTCGATGATGAGGGAGTATCAACTGCTTGGGTGGGCTGAGTGGCAGTATGTCTTGACTCTGATGCAGCATCAGACTCATTTATATGCTCCTCAAGCATTGTGGCATCCAAATATTCTTCCCCTTGCTGAGCACTCCAGCCTTCAATTATATGAACAGAACCATATAGTTTTCCATTAAATCCATGTTTGCCAATGGTTTTTCTCTTATCTTCCTAGCTCCAAGCCATTCCTGATAATAAAACATATTATCAGCACCAAGAAAAACACAAAAACCATCATAACCAAGAGTACAATCATACAAAATTCACCCAAGATGTAGAACCAGTTTTAAAATCAAGCAACTTGCAAACAATGGAATCAGGAAACATAAACCATTATGTTTAGATTAAAGTAAAATCAGTGAAGTGGAATCTAAACCCGCGAACTAAATGGGTCAGAACAAAACCATTATTCACAGTTACAAAAAGAATGTCATCAGGAAAACATGACAAAAATAAAAACTTCAGCCAAAAAATCTCAGCATAAATACAAAGCATACGTATTAAACAGCCTAGACAAGCAAATCATTAATGGACTTAGCTACCTTTGAGTACACCCTACACGTCACATATTACTAATATATTTAGAAAATGTTTCTCAAGTACTGCTCTTGATAATTATTTGTGTACCTTAATTTTCGTTTCCCGCCAATGATCACTCATGTCTATAAATCCGTTTGAGTCCTAACCAAGTCCCGTCTTGTGTGTCAATCTCTTAAAAGATGTATACTGCTTTTACAAGTATTGTACTTGTTTCTGAACTTTCCCCAAGTATGTTTTTGCCCAAATGCTTCATAAAACTTAGCTAAAATGTTTTGCTTCCCTGTTTCACTTATCCCCGCTTTTCTACAATTTCCCTTGTCTCTTTCTTCAATTCTAAGTTGAATATACAAGCGGGTTTCTTCGTCACTTCACATATAGATAGGCTATTACTCCCAGACAATATACTACATATAAGAACTAGTAGCATATACTCACATCATTGACATTGCTTGATGATGCCATTTTTTCAACTTTACTTAGCAACTGTGTACAGAGAACAGAAAATTAACATATTGAGTAAAATACATTACTTTTCATAGCAACTATGTACAATATGATACAAGTGTGTACAATAACAGTGTTAAAGAAAGATATACTTGGTGAGGCTCTTAGATTCTTAATAGATACATAACAGTTCAAGACGAAACATAACTCATTTTGAATATCATCATGAAAAAGAGACGAATATAAGAACACAGATTTGTCTATAAACGAAAAACAAAGGAACCCATAGTCACGAACAAGACCAATGGTCTCTATATCAGCATGAAAACCAGATTAAGCATGAAAACGAGACATTAAACGCATATGCTCTCTCTGTCTCAACGAAGAAGTACCACATAGCAATATAGATCCCAGATCGAAACAGTTTATGGATTGAAGAACTTACATTGAAGATGAAGAAGATGGAGAGAACTGAAAATCGATCTCCTCTCCGGTGAATCAAGCGATCGAAACAGTTTTCTGTGGAAACGAGTTTGCGACGATGAGTGTGAGAAAGATCGAAGCAGATTTGAGTCCTAGGAATTTTTCTAAAGGGGGGTATTTTTCGTCTTTTAATATTATGAGATGCAGATGTAGCATCTGCTTTTCATATTTTCAGCATCTCAATATCCAAATTTTTGAGTTGCAAAAAAAATAATATCCAGACTCTGCATCCAGACGCAAATATTGAAGTGAAAAACGAACAACATTTGAAAATCTACATCTAGATGCTGCATCTGGATGCAGAAACGAACAGGGTCTTACTTGCTGCAACAAAGAATCCAATCCAATATTTGAAAATATGCATAATTGAATAAGAAAAGTTTGTGAAAATCCAATGACAATTTGTACGATTAGATTTTCTTTTCTAGAAAAAAAGTTCGTAGTAAATCCAATATGGAAGTTAAAAAGATTCGCATATATATATATATATATATATATATATATTCAGAATATACGCTAAGTGCACTTTCCATATTCTCGGAGATATGGTCTTGATTATTCGTAGAATAAGGTTCCACTTTGCGTAGAATTAAGAGAAAGGAATTGAAAGATCATTCTGCTTTTAATAGACAACCTCGTATATGTAAATTATTCATTCTAAATATTTAGAACAATAGTGTGGACGATTTATTCCAGAAATTTGCAATGCGCTTTGAAATATGTAGAGAAAGTATTCCTCAATTTTAGAATTGTATTAAAAGTTAGATTATTCATTCCTACATACGTAGATTGCATAACAAATGTGGAATTCCAGTTCCACTTTGCCGTTTTTCAGCGGAACCTAAAATCTCCTTTACGTAGAACAAAATTTTAAATACTTATTTAAATTTTTTTAAAACAAAATAAAAATACAAGTATGTTGATATGAGTATTTGTTTCATCTTTCCCATTTTTACAATTTTTTTGACTTGCAAAACAATTTTTCATTAATTTTGATAAATAAAAGGGCAATGAAGGAAAAAAATGGCACAAATATGAAATTATCCCATAAGGACAATCATGTTGTTTTTTCGATCTATTTTGACAATTTTCCCTTTTTCCGTTTAGTGTCTTCGCAGACCAGCCCGCGGCGGGCGGCGGACAGGAAATTAAAGCTCATGCCCGTTCCGCAAGTTTTGTACGACTATGTGAGTCGGCCCGCAATCCGATCTCGTGTGATAAAAATGGTACGAACTACTCGTATTTGATAAAAGAAATGCGCTTAAATGAGTAACCACTCATCGAAAAACATCCAAACTTTTGTTTTTGATTGTATTCCATGCTATTCAACTACATTTGGAACCAAACATATAGAAAAAATTGCAGGAAAATATTCAGTTAAAAGGTAATACAATTGGTCTGTCTAAAAGATGATACCAACGTTTCATGTATAATATATATTAAATAATATTAAGTAGTTTAGAAAAGACGACCCAAAAAAGAAAAGGAAAAAAGTAAGGGAGACTTGAGGAGAGCATGTGCAATGGAGATCTAAAGGGGTTCTTAGCATTTTTTAAAATTAAAAAAAAAATAAAAATAAAACTCTAAGAGCTCGACTCTTAGAGCTTTTCTCTAAGAGTCGATTCTTAGAGCAGTTCTTAGGTTTTTTTGTGGTCAGAACAACTTCAATTTCGGATCGGTTTCGGTTCAGTGTTTACGGTTTTTTTTGTTTTTTGGTTTTTGGATCCGTTTATGATTTTTCGGGTTTCGGATCCGTTTCGGATCTGTTTTAAATATCCCGATCCGAACCGATCCAAAAATTCATCGGATCCGAAACGGATCATAAATAGAAGGATCCGAAGACCCGAGATCCGAATAATCCGAACCGGGACCGATCCAGAGATCTGAATGTCCAGTCCTATTTTGAAGTTTGGTTAATTACAAAAAAAAAATTAAGAACCCTATTTGGGGTTCTTGCAATAATAAGAAAAAATTGCTTAGAACCCATTAGGGGTTCTTAGTATTTTTTATTAATATAAAATTAGCTAAGAACCCCTAAAGGGTTCTTAGACCATGTGCAATGTTTTTTTTCCATCTAAAAGATTATATTGAAATCGAATGAAGGATTACAGTCAAAGCCGACAAAGAACCAATCTTTCCGGAGCCAGAAGCCGACGGGTATAACAGATTATCCCCGGAGCCAGAACTAAAAACCGTAAACTACAGACACTGACAATATGAAACAAAAGCAAGACCAACATAAAACCGAGAGGAGAACAAATGACTCCTAACCACAAAATGAGATAGAGAGGCTCCGCAGCTGAAACGCCAAGAAGAGGATTCTAAAGTGAGCACTCCATAGAACTTGGTAAACGCTGGAAATGAGTCGAAACACATGAGATCCTAGATACACCAAACAAAGGGTCAACATAGAACTCAACCGAACACCACTGCAGCCGAGATGCACTCTTAAGAACCTGAAACAACGATCAACAACCACCTCAACCCAAACTTCACCAGTGAACCAATGCTCTGGATAGAATGAAGACTCAAGGAAAATCCTCGAAAGTGGATGGAAAAACGCCAAAGAGGAATACAAGCTCTCAACACGGACCCTCGCGAACTCAAACAAAGCAAACTAGGACTAAGCTTGGTCACCTCCCGCAAAGAAAAGAGCTAGTAAACGATCCCATTGTTTCGCTTAATAAAAGTAGTTACCGATGCAGCGAAATACCATCCGAGAGGCGAACCCAAAACCCACCACTCCAACGATCAAGAGAACTGACACTGAAGACAAATAAACTAAGGGGTAGAACCTCTAAACTCAATCTACTACAAACATGGAGACCTCAACGCCGACACTAAAATAAGGAAATACTAACACCAAACGGAGCAATCAAACCGTAGCTAAGCATAAAGCAAGCCGGAATAACTACCGCTTGAAACACCGAGAACCAATACCTTAAAAACCGACTGATCTGAACCCCCTCCTCCTTCCCAAGCCTCGCCGTGGCTCCAGGAAACCCAGAACAAACCAGATCTGACCACCCTCCGAACACATCGACGAGAGAGACCCGAGAAATTCGGCGAACCCACAACCATGAGCATATCGGCGAGGAGAACCAAAAACGGAGGGGAAGAAAAGATTCCGATTTCGACAAGCCGCCGGACGGGAGAAGATGCAAGACTTGCAGCGGTGTCTTCACGAACTTTCAGCCGACGATTGCTTTTCTATAGACCATGTGCAATGCTAAGAACCTTTAAAAATAAAAATGAGAAAGAGAGAGAGAGACACGACGACAGAGACAGAGAGAGATGTGGGAAGGAAGTCTCAAGAGCCTGACTCTTACTTTCTCTCTCCCTTTCTAGTTTTTATATTATCTTTTAACTTTAAAAAACTCACTTAAGAGTTCCCGTTAAAGATGGTCTTAGAGCATGTTTACTCAGGGCTCCTTAAAGGTTTCTTAAGAATTTTTATAATTAAAAAAAATTAAAAAAAGGAACGGTTAAGAGCCAATCTTTAGGGATTCTAATTTAGGACTGGCTCTTAGCATGTTCTTACCCTTTTTTTCTTTTTTTGGTCAGAACAATTTCATTTTCGGATCGGTTTCGGATCCGTTTTTTTTTGTTTTTCGTTTTTCTGGATCTGTTACCGATTTTTCGGGTTTTGGATCCGTTCAGATCCGTTTAAAATATCCCGATCCGAATCCAAGATACCCGAAAATATACCCAAAAATATTCAAAATACGCGAAAATACCCGAAAATACCCGAAAATATCCGAAAATATCTGAAACCGAAAGAAACGAGCCAAAATCGAACGGATAACCGAAAATAGTTCGTGTTTTAGATCCGTTTCAGATCCTTTTTTTGTTTTTAGGTTTTTGGGTCCGTTACGGATCCGTTTACGATTTTTTCGGGTTTCGGATCCGTTTCAGATCCGTTTAAAATATCTCGATCCGAACCCAAGATACCCGAAAATATATCCAAAAATAATCGAAAATATCCAAAAATATTCGAAACCGAAAAAACCGAACCGAAATCGAACGGGTAACCGAAAATATTTCGAGTTTCGGATCCGTTTAAAATTTCAAGAACCGATTTTTAAAAACCCCATTTGAGGTTCTTGAAATAATCGCAAAAAAAAAAGCTAAGAACCATTAAAGGTTCTTAGCATTATTTTATTAATTTAAAATTAACTAAAGATCTCTAAAGGGTTCTTAGCAATAAACATGCCCTTAGCATTGTTTATGGCCAAAAAAAGTAAGAGACTTGTACGATAATGAATGATTTTGCTCTTTGGTTCCTGTAAAATATATAGTTAAGAGCTGTAATGCAAGAAGCATCGGGCCAACAATCTGTTTCTGAACACAAAGCAGAGAACATTCCAGGTAAAGTATACATAATTTTTAAATTATCAAAAAAAAAAGTATACATAATTTTTTAGCTCCCTCACTCTTTCCAGCGGATGTTGCGTGTGTGCTCAATGAAGTTTATAAGTAATGAGGCAAGTATGAGAAGATATGCAATATATCCGAAACCAACATAAAGTTAAAAATTACAATGTCAATACACAAGAATCGATCAATGAAAATCTCAAAACCAAAAATATGTTTGAAATTCAACTCCACTGGCCAGAGACTTCACTAAAAATCAATACAGAAGAGGCAAATCAAACATATTTTTTTTAATCATAAAACTTATTTCTCTGTAAACAAAGAAAGAAAGAACATTCATTTCTGTTTTTGCCTCACATTATTACGAATTTATTTGCGAGAAAAACTGAAAGATTTCAGAGAAAAAAATTGTTTTGCGGTCTATTTGTAGCATGCTAACTCACAGTCGTTGATCCGCTGCGCGGACATGCCCTTTTGGCGCGCAAAAATTTGGATGTTTTTTAAAATCCCAAATCCACCCCACATTAGAGCTACTTGAATCAAGCCTGCAGACAATTGTCCAAATTGACATCGCTAACTTTAAATTAGCATAATATCAAAAATATCATAAAAATAATCTTAAAACATTAATATAATCAAAATCTAGGATTTACCGTAGAAATTTTAAAATTCATCCACATAAATTATAAAATTGTAAAAACCTATTTTGGCGGAAAAACAAACTAAAAACCCCGTTATTAAAGAGTCAAATTCTAATATGACCTTGAAGGGGAAAAAATAATCTACAATAACAAACTATTCTCACTAACCTTCTTTCTTGTCTTATACCTATTTTATCCTCACTTAAAACAAACAAATAAACCAAATAAAGAAAATGAAAAAGTAAAAAACTAAAATTGCATTTAAAAAAGAAAAAGAAGGGGTCCACTTTTCTGAAAAAGTAGATGAGAATTAAACAAAAAATTAATGATTTCTGATTGGTCATCTTCTTCATAGTTGGAATTAAATTTTCTCTCTTTCCATTTTCTTCTTCACGTTGCTTCTTCCTCCTCTTTCTTCTTCTTCTTCTTCTTCCTCTCTTTAGCTTTTTTATTCTTTAGATCTAGCTTATTTTGTGGAGTTCATCATACTACAACTTCGATTTTAGGTAACTCTCTATCCATGTGTCGTGATATCTTTG
>OVAN01000343.1:0-17120 GCA_900406275.1 Anastatica hierochuntica
ACCGCGTATAAACCGTGTATAAACCGAGTATATTAGACCGTATTTTTATACAGGCTATTTTAAAATGTATGGGCCAAATCAACCTTTTGGGCCGATCAAATTAAGCCCAAAAATCAACCCAAACCTAAAAGGCCTAGTATCTTCGCCCACTAGCGAAGCGACCTTCCTCCATCTATGAAATACGTGCTATTCTTCTATATATACTTTGTCTTTAGATTTAGAGATTACGGAGCTTTAATTACTGCACACATATAGATCCCCTAGAAGAATTTAGTTGATGAAAACTCTTGTTATATGTTATTATAAGAAGAAAAAAATGTAAACTTAGCCAAAAGGCCCAAAAAATACATTTTATGTACAATTCATTAAAATATTAGGTGGCAAATCTATAAAGAAGTGTGAGTTTCATAATTTACGTATGGCTTTAATATATCGTGGATATCTTTTACGTTCATTTTTATTTTATAAAATATAGTATACTCCCTTGGAACCTTGCACTTGAGTGCATGCCGATTCAGTGTCAATAAGCTGAATTATTTATTAAACAAATGTATTATTGCCTCTGTAGCATTCAACCTCGTTGCCCATATCTTTTATATTCCATCACAATATATATCCCAAGAAATTCACAATATAAAACACCTTTATTATTCTCTACATTTGAAGTTGAAAAATCTTAATTATGCATGGTGATAGATTAACCAGCTATATTAATGTTATTGGAGGTATAAAGGAAGTAAAACTCAACCAAAAATCATCAAATACTGCATTTTTATTATCTATTTTATTAACGATGATGTACTAATAAAGGTTTGCCGAATTCTTTCACAGTAAAAAGAAAGAAAAGAGGAAATATGATTTTGTTGGTCATATAATTATAATTAATTTAACATTAAGCATAATTTATAAAGGATTTTTACAAGGAAAGAAAAAAGAGAATAATATAATAATCAATCGATGGATATTAATTTAGGGTTAATTAATATTTGGATGTATGAGCATTTTTGAAGTGAGAAGGCGGAGGGCGGAGCCAGTCTTTGCCGCCGATAAAGTCTTTGGTCAAGAAGACTGAAGCTTCGTCGTCGGATAATTGTTTTGACCATTTTACCCTTTTGCTTCTGTCTGCTCCTGGCCCGTAGCATTTGTATTCACCATAGTATACAGTACTACACACACACAGTTTTATTCATTAGTTAGTGTGACTTTCAATTAATATTCTAACCAAATAATAAAAGTATTGAATAATTGAAGGTGTTAATTAGTACTTAAGTTTGGTGGAGTCTCCCCATTGGTTCCACCCTTGAGGAGCAACCACATCGGAGAAGAAGGAATAAGCAAAGACAACCCTAGAGAAAGCTCCCCATGGTCTTCCCAAAAACGTGGAACCCGAACCACTTAACTTGCATCCCAAGAATACAAACCCTGATTTCTCCCTACTCGACGTTCTCATTTGCGCCGTTATCGACCCATTGTTCGGCGACAACGAATGTATATGACACTTCTACATAAATTCCAAAACATTGTGGGTTTTTAATGGAATCAACTCCTTTATGTAAAAGTGAATTAATATACGAGTTGATAAAATTAAAACTTACTTCAAAAAGAGAAGAAGCGCTTCCACAAATGAAGTCAGTGGCACCTTCAATGAAGCAGTTTTTGAAATAATGGTTTCCATTGTCATCAAGAAGAGTGTCTTGGTATGACTTTATCATGCAGCCGTAGAACGCCGTTTTCTCCCCTGCCACCCGCACCGCAACCGCCTTTCCCGCTGTTCCAAACTTATTCTGCTTATCCAACCAAAACAAAGTGCAGCTTGTAAACTTGGAGGATCATTAGATCTTTTCAAGTTTTTGGTTGTTTGTTTGCATTTAGAGGCAATACAATTAGAGTGCAAATACATAACGTAATGCCATATATATCGTCAAATATAAATGAAATAATCGGTAGTTACCATCGTATATATTTTAGTATGTACTCTACATATGCACCTACAATATTGAAAATATATATGGAATTTTAAAATATACATGATTAAAAAAAAAAAAAAAAGAAGTTGACCTGAATAGTGAGAAATCGGCATACGAAATGAGAAGCGAAGATGGTGAGAGTTGGTGATTCCAAAATGTCTTCACCGTCGCTCCATTCCAGAATTGTATTGGAAGCTTGCGTTCCACTCAATGTTATGTAGGGTTTATCCGCAGGTATTACCACTTTTTCTCTGTTCTCATTTACATTTTAATAAGAACATCAAAAAATATTAATCTCTATAATTAATATATGTGTGTGTAAGTATATGAGATATAAAGAACATAACGAGTAGATAGAATTATATATATGTTAGCG
This sequence comes from Anastatica hierochuntica, assembly GCA_900406275.1. Lineage (NCBI taxonomy): Eukaryota > Viridiplantae > Streptophyta > Magnoliopsida > Brassicales > Brassicaceae > Anastatica > Anastatica hierochuntica. The sequence goes on from OVAN01000343.1 coordinate 2,344, forward strand.
TACCTGTAAATTCCAGGCTTTATCCAAACGAAATAGAGTTGAGAGTTGTTTAAATTGGGAGGGATAGATTCAATTGCTTCTTGAATCTTGTTGAAATCTCCTTTGCCCGATTGATCAACTCGTATCAGAATCGCAGTTGAAAAATCAATTGAAGAAGAAGAAGAAGCCATGGATGAAAATGTTATTAAAGAGAGAATGAAAATATAGTTAGCATGTGAATGTGTTTTATAAAGACCCATCTTGGCTATACCCATGTGAGCCTTCACGTCTTGGCGAATGTGCAAACAACAAATACAAAAATATGAATTGAGAAGGAAGATTGATGAATTCAATTGGTGAAGCAAGATAGTGTGAATTAAAATTTATAAAAAGTTTGATTTACACATAAAGATCAAAAGGGTTGACTAAAATGTCAGATGATGTGGCGGGGATTGACCGGCGGGCGGCCGATTTCTTATGATCCAAGTTGAAAGATCGTATTTCGTTGCCAAAAGATTTTTCTACGATCCAAATTACAAATACGTTTACACAACTAAACGTAGTTTTCTTATAACCTGGAATCTATTTGATTTTGTTTACATGCACAAGTATTTAAAGACTAATATGTCTTTTTGTGTTTGCATGCATAAATATTTTGTTTATAAATGTTTACGACGATGGAAGACACGTCAAAAACCTAACCCGATGCCTAGTCCGATGCGTCGCGTGGATGTATGTTTTTGCTACCAAATATAAGAGAAATGAACTCTAGTTACAATTCACATGATCCAAGTTATCTTATATAAAAAGTCAGCATAAATTTTGGTAAAAGTGGCAGCGCAAGAAGTCTTAAAATTAAGTTTCAACAAAAATTACGTACGTCGTTTATATGCAGTTAAGTTGCTTAGCAAATTGTTTTCAAAGTTAAGTAACGTAACAAGGTAATAATACGTAAGATATTATTAAGAAATAATACGTTATACAAATAAAATAAAAAAAAACTAATACGTAAGATATGCTTTACGTGTTAGGTTGGCGCGCGGATTGCATGCTTCTCGCATCAGTATTAGCAATCAAAAGAAAATTATGAATGCATACTTGATGATCATGTTTAAATGTAACTTAAAAAGAACCGTCTATAAATGGGCCAAAACCAAAACATAAGGCCCATTATGGAAACAGCGAAACAGATCTCAAAAAGGCCCACTATGGAGACCCTAATCTGAAACGCTACGTTTAGTGCCTTGATATGCAAGCATTTATTGCGTGCTCGCCTCTGGTTGTTAGCTATGTATAGACGTAGTCCATCTCTCGCACAGAAAGGAAACATAGAAAAGAGTTGTTGCAGTTGCAGAGATAAAGAAGAAAAAGGAGATCAAGTTAAGGTTTTAGTTTCGATCCTCTCTTTCTAGTGTTTTGTTTTCAATTTCTTGTGTTAGGATTTCTTAAGAGATTTGTTCTGTGTTAAGAAGATGGATAGCCAGAACCAAGGAGAAGCTGAGGTTTCAACATCTTGCAGGAAGAATGCGAAAGATGATAAGGTCACTTTCTTTGTAAACCTTAAGGATCACATCAATGAATTCGTTAATGCCTCCATGGATGAACACAAGACTTGTTTCAAGAATACCATTAACAAGGTTTGATTCTTTCTGGATTTATTTGTAGTCTGAATCAATTAAACTAGTCAATTGTTAGCCATGTATATATGAGTTTTTGATACATCATCTTAAAGATGCGAAATGCTACATATGTGTGTCTCGAGTGGTTTTATCTTTGTTGGATCTCATATGTGTAGATATTCGGAATGTCGAAGGAGGCAGGTGAGGGTACCAATTCAGCTTAAAAGTTTTGCCATAATACGTATACGTACGGTAGTATATGTATGTGTTTGCACACGTCACCATCTGATTTCCCGCTTCTTCTTTTCTTTTTTGTTCCTCTCCCAAATATAAAATCAAAAAACTTTTATAGACAAACTCCCTCTGGCGATCAGAAATCGATGCAGATTATTGGAGGTGGGTGAGTAAGTTCATCTCTCTCTCTCTCTCTCTCGTGATCGAACAGTTCACCAATTATATCATATCCACAACACTTTCTTGAATATAAAAAATAGAGAGATTGGTTGAATGATATCTCGAGAGTTTCTTCTTCTTTGTCCCATTCTTTCCATTATTGGATTCTCCCTTTTTGGATTTTTCCATTAATTACTATAAGAAGAACATTCATTCGTTCGTTCATTTCGAGGTGTCACTTCTTCTATATATATCCGTGACCTCAAATATTTATTTATTCGTTTCTCCATAATCTTAATACCGATTAACTATCTTCATCTACATACAATTGGATTTTCCATTAATTATACCAAGAAGATCCCTAACCACACACTTTCTTAACTCATTCCAGGGACCTTCTTTTTTTGTTTCGTCGATAGTACGTAGCTTTACTATAAGCTTGGTGGGAAAAAAAGCATACTTGAAAATAGGAATATAGAAAACATTAAAAATACATTTAGACTTTTTGTCCCGAAACACATCCATGCATCCATCTGCCTGAATTCTCTTTTTTATTTTATGACCACTCATCATACGTACGTCTTTTAGTTTTTTTTTGTTCACTGCAGCTTCATGTTTCTCATCCTGCCAAACAAAAATATATGTTAAAAAAGACAACTTACCTTTGTACTCTTGCCTTAACTTACCTCTACATCTTGTTGCCTTTCTTTACCTCAGCCAATAATCAAGCTTAATGCATGGGTTCATTAATTACTTGCATGTAATGTAACATACCAAAAATAACATATTACTATTTTAAGAAAGAAAAAAACTCTGTTTTTAAATATCTAGATATTACGTTCATAAAATATGAGGACTGTGGCTTTAATTTTGTTTCTTGGGCAACAAGGTTATATGTATTTGACACCATACTAAGAAGGAATGATTCTAGTCTTGGCATAATTTTTGTGGCTTTTAGTTTTCTTATAACGAATTAAAAGGCTGAGAAGGAAACACTTGGCAGATTTATAGACTCCCATTTGCTTAAAACATGACGACAAGTCAGAGGTTCTTTTGTAAAGTAAACAAAAGCTTTATGCTGAAACAGACATGTCCTATGTTTGATTTGGTTCTATATTTTCATGCCATAAAGGAGTATAACTTGTCTCTTTGCAAGTATCTTTTAGAACAGAATTGGTTGACAAATACCTCTTCTCCTCATCACTGAGCCTGCCTCTGGTGTTGGCTCCAGTAGGATTGTAGTTAGGGAAAGGAACATCTCCACTCTCAATGCTCTCGATGTCACGCACGAGAAGGTCGTATTGTCTCTTGGCTTCTTCAGGTGTTTTACCACCAACAGCTCTAGCAACATTATACCAACGGTCAGGAGTGTCTTGGTCATAGGTTGCTAGAGCACGCTCAAAGGCTTTGTTCTGCTTAACAGTCCATGAGCCTGATCCGTAAGAAGACATTGAGCCTGATGCCATTTTGGAAAATTATATATAAAGTTGATGCTTTTTTTGTGTGTGTAAATAATAAGTTATTATGAAGAAATGATATGGGCACAGATGTCCATTGCTCTTTATAAAGGAGGGGTTGAAGTGGGGGTGTGTTGCCAGTTGTCAAAGATTTCTTTGCCTAAACACATAGAATTTTAAGTCCTTTTCTCCAATCTCCATAGTAAAAGCATTATAACTAGCTATTAGAAAAATCAAGAATATTGCACAAAATTTGTGGAGATGAGTATCAAAGATCCAAACTAATCATCCTCAAGGATCGCCTCCTTTTTTTTCTCAATCCACGTTTGGCATATGATGCTGCCTAGAGACATTTTTTCCTATAAATGTTATAACTAATATGTTAAATATTCTTTCCCAATTAGTCTAATGATGTCACTCTCTAGGTTAAGCTTAATTGTAGTCAAAAGAAACAGTTTAGTTGATAAACAGTTTGGAAAAGTCTCTCCACCTTTGGTATATCTGGTCTCTAGTCACGGCACAAAGCTCACCGTGTCCTTACGACAAGAAAAATTAAAGTCTTGGATCAAAGTTAGGGAGAAGTCTCTGTTAACACGAGATTTTCATTGAATATTCAGATTTCTTCTTCTTCTTTTTTAAATCCCAGTAATTTAAAAACATTTTGATTATTAATTAATTTGCATCCACAAAAACAAAAAGAAAAGCCTTTTCATGTGTTCTCCATAAGCTATATATATTCTTGAAGAAAAAGAAAAGTGGGGGCAAAGCTTTACCTGTCCAGAACACACCATATCTAGTTAGCTTTGTCCGTACAACAAACACACATTTTTGCGTCTGTGTTTTGTTTCTTGTATTAATAAAAAGGTCAACATTGTTCACCTACCTTAATTTTTTCTTGGCCTTTTTTGAAGTTAGGCAACTGTGTGTTTCTTGGTCATATATTTTATAAAGTTGATTTTGGTCGTTAATTTGTTAAATAATCACTTTTCTTGGTGGATATTCAAATTGTTTTATATATGTTCTTTTACTCTTACTGTGAGCAGGCCCGGCCCAACAATATTTTCTGCCTAAAGCTAAGGAAGGGGAAAAAAAATTTAATAAAAAAAAGACACCACTGAGGCTCGAACAGTGGTTGTGCATAGTAAAATAAACAGCATGACCACTAGACTACAAGCTATTTTATTACAAAATGTGATGCCCTTTTATTATATACAAACAATTTGCGCCTAAAGCTTGTGCTTTGGCCGTTTTACCTCAGGGCCGGGACTGACTGTGAGTTTATAATTTTCTTTAAGCTGTAACTTTTTTTTGGTTGGTGGTTTTATATTAACTCTTTATGAGAGCCCATGATTAAAAGGTTCACAAATTATAAAAGTTTGTTGTCCTATATTATCAGCACTTTTGTTTAAAATGATCAATTTACTTACCTTGTTTGGTAAGAACCCAGACATGGGATGGGCAAATAGAGTATTGTCCTGAAACTAAATTAGGATACCAACGTAGACAAAACTGTTTCATTGCTTGTTAGGACTATACATATATATGGCTACAAAACAACATCAGTAAATAGTCCACTTGTTGCTCGATTTCATTTTGTTTCATAGCTATTTCATTCATTAAAGATTTGAAGATTTTCCTTTTTTAATTGCACAGGTTGCTCATAAAATTATCCAATTGTTTAAAGTTAATTATTGTCTACACATTTTGTAAAGGTAAAGCTATTAAGAAGTTGAAAATCCTTCTTGGAACTTTCTTGTTTATGCATTATCTCTTTTTTTATGTATACATGTCTTATGATACTTTAGTTTCCTCTATTTCTGAATATATGCTAACATAATCCCTTATAAGATATTTTTTTTTTTGTGATGTAAACCATATCCTACGATTATATTTTTGATTCTAGTTATTGATATGGATCTTCCGTTCCTGTGATGGCATATGATTTGGTTTCAGGGCAGAGGCGAAACTTCTTCTCGAGAAGGAAAACTTTAAAACCGAAAAAGAATCTTAATGATAAAGAAGGCCTTTGGCACAATATATTCCATAGTTTGCAAGTTGCCAAGAAAAATTCCGCAAGTAGGCATTGCACTAATTAAGTGATACCCATCGACACTATTATTAAGTATGTATTAGGTTTATATAAATTTTTTCTCTTAAACTGTAAAAATGGATAATCTTGCGTTGATAAGAGTAGAGGAAAATGGTAAATAGGTTTTTGGTGTTTTGAGCAAGATGTTTATTTCTTTTTATCGATATGAATAGTGATATCAGTAAAGATTTGAGAGTTTTATTTCAATATCTCAAATCTTGATTTTCACATTCTTTTGATGTAGATACTACTATACTAGCCAAAAAAATAGTAATAATAATAAGAAGAAAGTAGTAGTAGTAAGTATTCTTATTCGAGTTCCTAGTGGTTGGTCCTTTAGCAACTTGAAGAACCCGAACATGAGGTAATCACTTGTTCTTTGATAATGGAAGTTTTTGTAGCACAATTTATAAAATGTGTTTGAAAGATCATCGCACAAAGAATGAGGAATTTGTAGAGCCTAGTGGAGAGATAACAAAGAATGATCCCTTTTACAATTTGGGATTCGGACAAAACTTTACACAAAAGTAGGAAAAAGGGATTTGGAATCCCATCCTTATAGAGCATTTCCATGCATATAGCTAGCGAGGGGGAAAAAAGAAGAAGAGGTATATATCCAAACGAAAGCATGCATGCATGGTCCTAATAGCCTATAACACAATACTAGAAATCTTTGTTTTACTTTTGCTCTTCAGAATCGTTGGATGCAAGAAGTTAGGAAAAAATTGTGAATCTCCTCCATGTTGAGAGGAGATTTTTCATTGGTTAAAGAGAGGATGAATATATAGACAAATGTCTCAAAAATGAAATTCTCTCAAAAAATAATTTACATGTTACTAGCTCTCTAGAAAAATCGTAAGTATGCTTTCTGTTTGCACTCGAGTACATTTTTGTACCATTCAACTTCATAGGTTTCTTAGTTTTTTTGTGCCATTTTTGTACATTTTTTCAATATTGGTAATAAAACCTATAATCTTAAGGAGCTTATTGGATTGGGAATTTTAGAAGATTTTGATGATATTTTGGTAGGATTTTGAGAAGTAAGAGCGAGGAGGGAAACAACATATATAAAATTAATAGATAAGGCGCAAGAGACTCAATACAAATGACAACAGAAAGAAAATCAAATGTAACACTTAAAGGTCGAGACATATGAAATGATAACATTACAATATCATTTCAACAGCAAATAAAATTAGACTTTGGTGCATCATCAATCGCACAAACCCATAATCACCCCATTTTCTTCCACGACTTTCATATATTTCTCATTACTCTCTTCCCTCCAGGTCAACGCCATGTAACATTAACTACACCACATGGTTTGTATAGTTAACTTCATAAATGGACTTTACGAGTTTGGTAGTCGTTGGAGACAAAATGCGCTGAGAAATAAAATGTTACAAAGTTAGTTTATAAATATTTAAAACATTCATTTAACAAAAAAAAATCTTACAAATCCTGGGTTGTTTTTAGAGTAACTGTCAGAGACATGAATGACTACAACAATATTGCATAGCTACAAAAGAGATTACAGGTTAGCTGAACTATGAAAAAAGAATGATGATTAATTACATTTGTTAAATTGTTCAATGGGTTTTGTCTTTGTGTATACATAGTCCTTAATTAATCTACCGAGCTTAAGAATTTTGTGATTATATATATATATTTTTTTGAAGCTTTTGAGAATTGTTATATAATTGGCATATATTTTTAAGAAGAATTTTATCAGGCACAAATGATTTTTATTTTGAAATTTTGAGTTATGTGATGGGCCAGTGGGCATATACGTGTGAAGGCGGAAAATATGAAAAATTCGACAAAATGGGTCTTTAGTAAGCCATATATACTATATGGGCCAGGTCCATAAAGAAAATTTCCCGGGAAATCATCATAAGTTGGCGAGAAATTTCTTTGTTAACCAAAACTGACTAAACAAGATTGGTTAACAGAGCATATCCTTGTCACAAAACAGAATATTGAATTCGCCTCTTATTAGGCTTTAGCCTCTACTATCTCAAATCTAAAAATAAGCCTCCTTTCTCTAAGATTCCTGTCAATGTTTTTAAATTTAAACATGTACGTCAAATTACATTTATAACCATTATCAAAGGCTTGAAACCACGTTTGTGTCTAAAAATCTCACAAGCACAGAGAATGTTAGATAACTCACTTTGGTATGTTTTTCATTCCATAGTGTGTTTGGTGAGACCTTTACCTTATTATTAATCCCCCAACCAATAAACATCAAAAGAGAATGAACCATCAAAAGAGAGATACACGCACATCTTTTCTCAAATGTTTCCTCTCATCAAACCTTAGATGAAGTTACGGATGTCCAACGACTTCACATCAGGCATCTCCTCATCCTTGAATTCCTCCCTGCAAGTTCCATCGCATTTTAATAACATGATGGACATCAAAGACTCATCATGAGAGCAAAAGAAAAAACAATTACTTCTTTTTCTGAGATTCCATTGCTTCAACAGCATCACTCTTCAGCTCATCCAACTGTGCTTTCGCAATGCTGAGCTCCAATTGTTCCTCATATTTTGGAAGATCTTCTTTCCTTATCCCAAGCCTGCTCGGATTAATACCACACAAACAGGTCATTTCATTAGGCTATATAACCGAGCAAAAGGAATTTTTGCTCTTGATATTTATGAGTAGCTGATGACGAGTGTGATAACGCACTTTTTGTTGCCTTTTTCAAATTCGGCAACCAAGAGATCCATTCCTTTCTTGTCGCTTCTCATGAGAGGTTTCTTTATATCCTTTTCGACTTTCTCTAAAGCCTCAAACATCATTGCCTCAGCACCGAGCTCATCAGTAATCCCCCTCCTGCAAGATAGTTCTCAAATGTTACACACAATAGCAAGAAAAAAGAAGATAAGATAATGCAGTTTTCAAATGAAACTAATGCAGAGTCTGACATTTACCTGGTGCGGATTTCCTGCAGCTTCAACAAGTATGCACGAGCATCTGGAATCTCTCTAGTCTCAGTCTCAATATCATACTTAATGCGCTGCGACTCGGAGAACATGTCTGCCCTGAATACCAGAAACCGCATAATAAGCAGACAGATTAAGTGAGCCATATTAGATCAGGGAAGTAAAAGCAAGAAGCATCTAAAGAAAGGAAACAAGAGGCCTACTTTTGCCTGATAGTCTTCATTACATTGGCATAGTGTTTGACAGCAGCTGGGTCCTCTGGGTCAAGGGTGATTTTTTCGTTGCGGAGAATATCAACTGCAGCCTGAAATTTGTTCTTGATATCCGTAAAGACACCTTTCAGCATCTCTGTTGGAAAAAAAAAGTCAATGCTTAGTGCTCATTAGAGAAGAGAACACATTGATTTAAGCTAGTAAACAAACCATCTCCTTTAAAAGTTGGACGAGCAGCTTCCTTTGCAAAGGCCCGGAGCGGAACAGCATGGTGCTGTTGCAAAATGACCAGACTCCCTTGAAGCTGCGAAATGAAAATTGCAGCTAATCTATGAGAAACTTACGGTGGTTCACAGTTTTTGATGATCATTTCTAGCAAGCAACAAAGAGTAGAGAAGGAAACAAGCCAGAAAACCATCATAACAATATAGTTCAAGACGATCGAAAATCTGATCAATTGATTCGCTAACCCACTAAATTCCAGAAGATTGTAATGAAATGGCACACACTCTATGATATAATTTGGCGATGAATCCATTATCTCACGCGAAACCATCGCAGCGATTGAAGGAGATGGAAGAAGAAAAATCATCAAAACAAAGGATAGAGCAGAGGTGGTGGCAGTGGTTAACCTGCTTAGATCTGGAGAGGAAACGAGAAGCGTACGCCATTTTTGATTTTCCTCTGTTGAAATTAGGGTTTGTGCTGCCTTGTGTTTTAGATCTTCTTTATCGGAGCGACGGAGCAGGAGCAGGAGCAGGCGGTCACTATTTGGCTTCCTTCACGGAGTCATGCTTCTGAGGTTAATGGATCAACGGCTCAGATTTATCCCAATATTTACTAGTATTATTTGAATTTTCTTGTAATTTTTTTAAACCTTTCAACCACCTACCATTTTCTCATTATCAATTACCAAAATAACTTTTTTAAATAGCGTTTTCTTTTTTTTTTTTCCCGGCCATAACATTTTATATTTTTATTAATTAAGCCCAATGGGCAATTACATTTGATTTGATTTGATTTGGTCGGACTAAGTATCATTTCACAATATGGAACCCAACAAAATAATTGTTTAGTGTCAAAAATACCAAGATCATTACAAAATACAAGTCTTTGAAGTTACCTTAATTATTACATTTATAGTCAACCAAAAAAAATGGAGAAACCGTGTTTTTTTTCTATTAAATTATATTTCCAGTATATTTTTATATGAGGGAAGAATATTTTTTTGGTTACATGTCACAATATTAATATTAGTTGAGTCAATCAAGGGAACTAGTTATGAAGAGGGAGATTACGTTTATATGAACACTAGATAAGGAGAAATAGATTGATCAATTTATACAAACCACAACATAAACAAACACTAAAAATCGAATGTAACACTAAAAAGGTAGAGAAACACCAAATGATTTGGATTGTGTGAATGTATATTCAACGAAAAAAAAACTTCAACAGATATACAAAATCAAATGCTCACACACTTTTTTTATAAGTTAATAAACCTCTATAATAGTAGATTTTAAACCGAAATAATTTTGTTTTTCTTAAACAAAGATTGAAAAGAAAAGAGCTGAGAATGGATATTGTTGATGAGATATAAACATAAATCAGCAAGCACATCCTCTTGGCTGCTCCTCAAGAATGTCCGTGACAGATGCAGACATGTCTCTGAAATATCTGCCATAATCCAAATACACAAAATCATCATTATACCAAACACGAACTTGTCAGAACAACTATATCTATAAAACAAGAATTGATATAGTAGTAATAGGAACTCACACGCTGTCTTGTTTACGTTCGTTGGAAAGAGCTTTGTGTGCGACTCCAAGAAACGCTTCGTCGACATTGATATCTTCCTTGGCAGAGGTTTCAAAGTAGGGTATGTTTCCCTTTGAACCACACCATTCAATGGCTCTCTTTTCTGCAACCTACAACATAAGTGAAAATTGCAGAAAGTTCATTTATGGGTCTAATTAAAGAGGAGATTCATAATAAATATATATATATATATGGTCTCACAACTCGGGTGTTTCCGCCATCTACATCTGTTTTGTTCCCGATCAAAACAAATGGAAATGTCTCTGGTTCCATAGGATTTGCCTGAAACATATAAGTAAATGGAATAAAATGCTTGGTTTCTACTGTAACTTCCCCCGCAAGAAACTAGAGGATTAGGGGAAACACCTGTTTGAGGAACTCCATGTGCCAAGTATTGAGAGTTTCAAAAGATTTGAGGTTGTTGACGTCGTAGACAAGAACACAACAATCAGCACCTCTGTAGAACGCGGATCCTAGACTGTGAAATCTCTCTTGTCCTGCTGTATCCCATATCTATTAAACACCAAAGGAATTTCAAGAAGATTCCAAATAAATACGTTAGCTTGGTGAAACAAGAGAGAGATGATTCATAATATATATATCTTTACTTGTAAAGTGACAGATTTGTCTTCTATATGAAGCTCCTTGGTGACGAAATCTGCTCCAATTGTAGCCTTATATTGCCGGTTGAATTTCTTGTACACGTATCTTAAGTCACAAGTTAAAGGTTTTTCTAAACAAAGATCTAATTTAGGGCCTTCACCTTAAAAGAAACCAAATATCTAACAGTCAAAGCAATTGATAAGTTTGAATGTCAAGAGTTAAGAAGAGGATACTGATTCATCAATGAAGTTTTGCCTACCCTGCATATATCAAGATTCACAAATTTAAAGAAAAACAGAGCCAATCAAAATTTTGTTTTCTTGATTATCAAAAAAAAAACATTAGAGAGAGAGAAGGAAGTCTCGGTAAATTTTAAAAAGAAGTGTGAAAACTATCACCCGCTATCTCCGAGGACAATGACCTTAAGCAGTGTTCTGTTCTTCAAAGAATCCATTGTCGAGGAGCTCAAGAATCTTCAAGATTCTTCTTTGTCTTTTGCCTTAAAAGTTCCTTTCCGATCTTGATGATCTTTCTTCTTCCTGGTTCCTTTGGAGAAAAGAACAAAAAGAAAAAGAAGAAGAGAAAGGGGTTCTTGTTATCACGTGTTTTATGATAATATGTTGATGTGAAGAGAAGCCATGTGAATCCTTTGCCAACTAAACTCAAAAATAGTTAGGCCAAGCCAGCCAATCCGAATCTTTAATTCAACTTCTTTTTTTTAAAGAAAAATTCAATTGCTATCGAAATGGAAAAAATAATAATTCAAAGTCAAGCTCTTCTTTAATACAATGGTTATTGAGAAGACAATTTTAAACTTAGGTAGTACTATTTTCTTAATCATTAACTTTACAGGAGAATTGAGTTGTGTATCGTTTTGTCTGCTGATGACAATTGTCAATTAAATGGTCTCTAAATTTGGTTGCCCATTCATTACTAGTTAGCTCATGATCGGCAATAATAATAGTACTGCTATAGTATTGTTGTTTTTGTTAAAAATCGTAATTCATTGTTTAGTAGTAAGTACAGTATATGATGTTGCTCCTTGCAAACAAGATAGTAACAAGTCAAATGGTACGTGTGAGAAGATCTGGCGTTTTGACAAATAGCTATGTGAATGTTTAACATGTAAATACTTTTCCCCACGATCGTTGTGCAAAAGTTTTATAGTACCTGTTTACTATATTTTGTAAATGAGAAGCATTATAAATAAAAAGACATGTCGTTGCCACATTTATTATATTATTATTGATAAGTGTCGACTAGATCGTGCTTGCCTTCACAATGTCTCGTATTTTCATTGGTTCATGACATGACAGATCCATCATTTAGCTGTCCAATCATAGTTTATTTGTTTATATGTTAACACGCCAACAGCCACACAAATCTCAATAATAATTAGTTGAAATCACGGACGGGGTCGAAGGATTTAGTCTACTTTCAGGCCCATTGTAAGTCCGAGTAAATGGTCCATCTAATTAGTAGACACTCAACTTAAAACAAATATTACAATCAAACATCTGCAATGTCCGAAGAATGTTCCAATCTGCCAAGGAACACAAAAGCCAAAATCACAATGCACCAATGCAATGCAGGAGAGCTTGGAGTTGAGATCAACACACACAGGATGCAGATACTATTAGAACGCATAATTACCAAACCACAGTTCATGTCCCTGTCACTTTTCTTTCACCAAATTTATGTTTGACATAAGTCCAAACCCAAAATCAAGACTCCGAGGTGTTTTTCACAACGACGTAGGCACAAGGCAAATCAAAAGAGCCAATTCACACTAATGTTACCAAGCCAGATCAAAAGAGGAAACTGAGCTAAAGCTACAAAGATCAAGAGGTAGTGATGCCTGCTTGAGTCATAACTCCTAGCTTCTGCAAAGAGAACTCGCTTCATTGTCTTCACCAAGAAAACCCCAGGTGCATAAGCAAGTCCACGGAATCAAAACATAGTAGGAGTATCCCCAGATATTAATCTTGCCAAGAACAGCTAGACAAAGGCCCGTGAAAGTATAGCCTGCATATGCCACAATATCCAAGAGGGGTGCTTCTCCGCTACCCAGTGAATGCAAACAAAGAACTTACTTCCCGTAGAATCCTAGTGACAAACCAGCAAGAACAACATAAGTGTCGAATGCCATAAGCGGAATGTATAAGTCTGGTGCATTTATATCGCACAGTGGAGGCTTGTATGAAAGTCTGCCTCCGACTGGTTCTGATATTCTAGTCCAATGCCCCTGAGGTTGGAACAAACTCATATGAGAAAGACCCCATATACAAAACAAAAACATTTAAAAAAGGTATGCCTTACCCTGTGAAGAAAAGGAAGCAGAACAATCTTCAACTTGTTCCTCACATATTGATCATTCACTTCAAAATAGTATTGGGGATCGGAGAAATAACGACTTATGTGTTTATTTCAACCGGTTAAAACAAACGAAACATCATATATAAAAGCTAGAGAAACAGAAGTAACTCACATTGCTCTGCACATACTCAGAGCTCGATCCGAAAATCTTCTCCCCATACGCTCCCAAACCACTCCGGATAATTCCAGAACCAGGTCCATAGAACGCATTACCAAACGGATTAGGTTGAGGATTTGCCTGAGGTGTAGGCATTCCAGGTTGTTGAAGTCCCATGTTATTATACATCTCTAGGATCCAAACCAAAATCAACACAAAAAGCTTACGATTAGTATTACTAAACTATTTCCCAAGGTAAGGTCCATAAGCAAGATGAACAAAAAATTTCTTGAATGATCACAAACACTCAAGAAACTACAATCTACATAACTATTAACATTCTTAATATCTACTGTTCAATCACAATAATTTCTTCTCTTTACTGACTCCATTTTCTAAATATCCTTCAAAAGGATTCGATCTTCGCATCAGAATTCGCTAAGTAACCAAGAAAAACACAACATTTGCTAAGACTAAATATGCAATCGAGCATAGAGTGAAAAATTTCAGCTGGGAAATTCGAGAGGAAAGCACATGAATCTGATCTCACAATACAACAAAAATCAATCAAACCTGGTGGAAATGGATCGCGGATCTACGAGGCGAAGAAGAAGAAGAAGTGTCGAAGAAGAAGATGAAGAAAAAACCTACTGATTTTTTTTCGTTTCCAAAATTGGGTCGGACACGTGTTCCACACGGGTCAACCCGAAACGGACACGGTCAACACAAAACGGGCTCCGTTTGAACGGGAAACGGACTCCGTTTTACCATGATAACCGACTTAAAATCGACTTCGATTTGCGCGCTAACCGCGTATAAACCGTGTATAAACCGGGTATTTTAGACCGTATTTTTATACGGGCTTTTTAAAAAAGTTTGGGCCAAACTAACCTTTTGGGCCGGTCAAATTTGCCCAAAAATCAAACAGATTTTCTAAATTTCTTTCAAAAGGATCCGATCTTCGAATCAGAATTGGCTAAGTAAACAAGAAAAACACGAGATTTGCTAAGACTAAATATGCAATCGAGCATAGATCTAGGCCATAGAATAAGCAAATCTCTCAACGCGAAATCGCAAGAAAACGCCATTGTTTGAACGAAGAAGATAAACTCCAAAGGCGAATCGGAAACATCCAATTAGTAATAACGAGCATAATAAACACTGACCTGAGAGTAGC